>JAYRBW010061436.1:0-10351 GCA_036023295.1 Invenusta paracnida | reverse complement strand
CCATCTAATTTCACTTGTATTGTATAGAAAACACTTAGAGGAACAAAATGATATGCATAAATGTATTCAAACATATTAATAATAGTTTTATTTTCTCTGAAATCTCCGTTTTCACGAAAATTGGGTCAAAAACATAGAAATGTGTCCTTTTCTTTAACATAGGAAATCGGTAAAATGGCCGTATCTCATGAAAGCTACATTCTACAGTAGGTTATCATGCATCAAAATGATCCTAGGGTCATACGCTTTCAGAAAATGTACAATAACCTTGATTGCTCAAACTGGTACCCAAAAGTCCAAATATGCCGTTTGGCAGAAGGCCTATTACGTATAATTGATAAGAAATTAGTAGAATACCTAAAGGTATAGGAGATAGGTCCATATATAATCTAGATACATTCTTCCAGCCTTTCAAATTCGTTCCACGCTATGGAATTTACGCATATTTCAACATTTACGCATATATAAACTATGTATGTTAAAGATTTAAAACAGAACCGAAGTTGAATACTAATAAGAATATTCGTGAAACAAAATTGTATCTTCTTATGAGTCAAAGAGTAAATTTTAAAATATTAAGATGTAACTCAAGGATTACGCTATCCTTGTGTAGCGAAACCTTAAATCTTAACTGAGATATTCCCTGAGTTGTATCTTATTAATAAGTAAATTATACATATTGAACACAATGTAAACGTAATCATTATATTATATTCAGCTCCCACTACTACATTACAGACAATCTGTTTTGCAAAATACTCCTAACAAGTAACTATTATATAGCAAATGTAAAATGTATTTGTTAAACTGTTTCATAAACATATTAAGGGAATCCTAAATTTCTGTGTTGTTGACTGAGCGAACTAAACAAAGCCGAACAATGCATATCGGTCACGAAAGTCTTGTCTTTAATAATAAAATTGATTCGTTTAATAGGTATTAAATTGGTATTCTTGCATCTTCTGGTAATCATCTACAGAGCTGAATTATTTTAAGACTTCCATTTAGACAAATATCTCTCGGAATGACATTTTAAAATCAACTGGGCTGGTTTTTTTTATCTATCTTTATTTATTTATTTGTAAATTGTTTAAATTGAGATGCTTTTATGCTTTTTACCGAATGAAATATATAGTGAAAGCATTTTAGAGTAATATATTTTGATACTTTATATTTTTAAATGAAGAAATGAAAACCTAAGCGAGTTTTTCCAAAATAAAGTTTTATAACTTTAACTACCAAACCCTCCCAAACCACTGGGGCCAAGTAAATGTTGAAAATATGGAAATCCAATGTACGCAAGTCATTATCAATAAGGACGAGGTGATTAACATTGCGAACATATACCTCCGGTGAATTCAAGAAGAGAAGAGGAGAGAGCAACCTATGAAGACAGGATCAGATTGCCCGCAGGCAAAAAATTGGATTTGTCTAGGGGACCTAAATGCTCACCACGAGTTATGGAACAATAGAGTGGCCAGAGACAGAAGAGGAGAGCACGTAGCTAACTTGATCGAAGAAGAAGAGATGATGATCCTGAACAACGGGGATAGTACCAGTACAGAGAGGGGAACAGGTAGAGAACCGACACGGGATATTTCCGCCTGCCATGAAAGCGTAGAAAATGAGTACAGATGGCAAGTACACAGAGAACTCGGGTCTGACCACCACCCTATAACCATCACGCCCATAAGAACGTCCAAAAGAATAAAAAGAACAATACGTATACATGGACATGGAAGAAGGCGAATTGGAAAAAATATAAAGAAGAAATTGGAATTGAGATAAATAAAAGGAACATGGGTAATCGAACTGATTTGAAAGAGATGGAGAAAGAGTTGAGAGAAGCGATTTTAAAGGCAGGAAGAACTCACATTGGACTCCACAAGATGAGAACACTCAATGAAGTTATTCTGAACGAGGAAGTCAAAAAGGAAATAGATAAAAGGGACGAACTGAAGAAATCGGAATCAGTTGAATGGGACAGAGTTCTAGAAGCAGAAGACAATGTAAGAAGAGTAGCCAGGGAAAAGAAAGCGGAAAAGTGGATGAGACATGTCTCCGAAAATGCCTCCACGGATAAAATGTGGACAGAGCTAAAGAGGCTTAAGGAAGAGAGCAAGAATATCGAAGAAGATAGAGTGTTGAAACATAAAGGTATGTGCTATATCCCGAACAAATGTAAAGCTAATGCATTCGGTACGGAATATGCTAAAGTGAGTAAGCTGAAGATATCAGTGGGACATAGAAAGATCAAGGCTAAGATCCACTTAAAAATGAAGATGGAAGCACCGGTAACAGAAGAATGTAGACCTATCATCCTGAAGGAGGTCGTCCTAGCTCTAGAAGAGATGGATGAAGATAAGGCTGCTGGACCAGATTATATACACCCCAGACTCCTTAAAAACAGCTCCCGAATACCACAGTCGAGATTATCACTATAGAATGATGAACCTTTCTTTTGAGAACAGCGTGGTGCCACAGAACTGGAGGGAGGCAAAAGTGATACCACTCCTCAAGAAACAAAAGAGCTCGGAAGAGATTGCGTCATACAGACCATTGCAGTTAGCCTTACCTCCAACCTGGGGAAAAGGATGGAAAGAGTTTTGAACAACAGACTAAGACACTGGATGGAAAGTAAAGGGGTTCTGAGTGAATTCCAAGCCGGATTCCGACCTAACAGAACGGTAGAGGACCAACTGCTAAGACTGACCCAAGACATTCATGATAAGTTTCAGGTGAGGGAAATAACTACACTGGCATTACTGAATTACGCTAAGGCGTATGATAAAGTATGGCGCAATGGACTCTTGGAAAATGACTGAGATTGGATGCCCGATGAGAATTGTCAAGTAGGTGAGAAGCTGGTTAGTTAATTGGAAGACGTTCGTGTGTTTCAATTAGACTAATGGGGAAAAGAAACTTTACAGAGAGAGACTTCCGCAAGGGGCAGTGTTATCCCCGTTACTTTTCCTTATCTACATAAACGATGTACTAAAAGTTATCCCAGACGATACTAACGTCAGTATGTTGGCCGAAGACCTGGTGATGTGGGCCAAAGACAAAAACAAGGAAAAAGCTACGGAGAAAGTCCAGAAAGCGGCGAACAGGATTGCGGAATGGAGCAAGAAGTGGCTCATGCAACGGAGCATTATAAAATGTGAGGTGTCGTCTTTCTCGATGGACGCAAAGGAAGCCGAGTATAAATCGAAGATCGAAGTAGAAGAAGAGGAATTCGCGTACACAGAGCACCCAACATTTCTGGGAATTACGTATGACAGGAGGTTGTCCTTTGCAGAACATACCAGGAGAGTAGTGGAGAAAGTTAGAAGGAGAAATAAAATGGTTAGAGCGGTAGCAGGAACGGACTGGAGGTCAGTAGGGAGCTTCTCAGGACGACATACATAGCCATGTGCAGATCAGTTATACTGTATGGGGTAACAGCATGGTTGCCATGGCTAGGAAAAACCGACTGGGCAGGCTGTATGGGTTACAAAACGAAGCAGGAAGATCGATCACAGGACTATTGTCGAGCTCGCCCAGGAAGGCAGTCAGAAAAGAGGCCGGGTTAACGGACCTACAGGACGAAGCGAGGAAGCTAGCAGTAATAGCGTACGAAAGAAGCCTCAGACTAGGAAAAAAGAACCTCAGGAGAATCATGACAGAAAACCGAGGGAGAAACAGACTGAAAAAAACCGGATGGAGAGAGGAAGCGAGGACAAAATGGGAGGAAATTTTTGAAGGAGAAAAGGAGCGATTTGGGTTTCCGACTATGCTTAAACCATGGATGGGAGGATTGGAAAGCAGTTTTGAAAAAGGAGAATTCAGAAAGTAAAACGACACGGAGAACAAGCGGATGGCTATGGAAATACTCGAGAATAACTCCATCTATGACTAACGGAGGAGCGAAAGTAGTGTACACGAAAGGCAGTGCGGAGAGACCAGAGGTATATGAGACCAAGAGGAAGTCCGCAGGTAAATGGTGCTCATCATACCAAGTGAAGATGGTGGCTATAGTGGAGGCGCTCGAATGGCTGGAGGCAAAGAAGACAGAATGGAAGAAAGCAAGAATCGTGTCGGACAACAGATCGTCCCTGGAAAGCATTATGAGCTTCAATCCAGCAACTAAGAACCATCTTTTAAACATGATCTACAGACAGATGGAGCAATTGGAGGGAGATGGAAGATCAGTAGTGTTCACTTGGATACCGAGTCATTGCGGTATACCTGGGAACGAGATGGCAGACGTGGAAGCGGGGGTAGCAGTAGAAGGCAATCAGACTGGGGAGGATGTGTATTCGACATCAGTAAAGCCAGAATTACGTCCAGAGAAGTGAACCGTAAGTTGTCGAACGACAGGATTATAAGTATATTTGGGGATAACAGGATCGACAGAGGTTGAAAGAAGGATGAGCAAGCCGGAGCTGATTAGCTTGAGAAGGTTCAGGGTAGATCACTCGCTAGAACTGAAAGCCTACAAGAAAAAGATCGGTTTAGAGGTAGAAGATGTTTGTAGAGTATGCGCAGAAGAGGTCGAAAGTACAGAGCATGTCCTGCTGAGATGCCCAGAAGTGGGAAAATGAAGGAGGAATGAAGGCATCACGGGTATGGAAAATCTCTGTAACAACCTTACAGGAGTGTGGAAGATTTGGAAGAAGTTTAAGTAAAAAGTAGTATTGGTAGTAGGGTAGTTGAACAACGAACAAACGAACGTCAGCAGGCCGCCACCACCTTTGAGAAGGATTTTTATAAGCTCAAGAACAGTCTCTTCGGAAAAACAATGGAGAACGTTCGTAAGAGGTAAGCACCGTCTCTCTAATAATGATTCATTTTCTAATGCATGTCACACTTCCACCTCCCTATTAGAATGAAGTTCCGTCTCTGCACCTCAGCTCAGTCACTCACCACCTACGCATCGCGGCCTGAGTACCTATCCTCAATACAATTCAATTCCTCCCTCGCAGGCATCAAGCTAGCCAAGGATAGGGTAGTCTTGTACAAGCCCATCTTCATCGGACAAGCCGTCTTGGATCTGTCTAAGCTTACAGCGTATGGGCTTTACTACTCCACTCTTACCCGATACGCTGATGAATTCATAGACAAGATTGAGATCGAAGGAGGAGATACCGATTCCTTCTTTCTAAAGGTCACCAACATTTCCGTCAACGAACAACTGATGCCGCGTCTAATATAGAACAATATTCTCGACAGCTCCAACTTCCTCAAGGACCATCCCTTCTTCTCCAACTACAACAAGGCAAAGCCGGGATGTATCAAGGACGAGGCCGCAGGCAAACCTTTTCGGGAGTGACTGCTACTCCGGCCAAAAGCCTATTCAATGCTGACCGAAGACGAAAAATAAATAAAACGGGCCAAGGGGATGCGGCGGAGCACACTCTCACTGGAGATTTAGCATAAAAATTACAAGGAGGCCTATGAACAATAAACAACGTTTCATCATGTACAGCGAAGGATCGGATCGATCACTCACCAACTGTACAGCCTCACATTTTGACGTAGATATGTTGAACTATTGTAACTGCACAATTGCTACTTTTCAGGAGAAAGAAAATAAGAAATGGATGGTTGGAATTACTATTGTATTGCATAGGTAATTTAATGTATTATAGTGGGCAAGTGTTCTAATTTTTTCAGACATTAATATGTAGTTTGACGTAAAAAAATCTAAAAAATAATTTTTCATTTAATTGCAAATTTAGAAAAAAGCATAGTTACGATAGTTCAACATAACTAAAAATGATAGTGAGACAGCTACGATTGTTATCGATTTATTATAAATATCTCTGATTTCCATTCTATTTTTATAATACTAATCTAATATTATTATTCAAGACACTAGTATGTATTGTTGACACATAAAAGTTATTAAAAAAATATATTTTATTTCTGCAAATATAAAAAAACAAGTTACGATAGTACAACATAACTAAAAAAATAATAATAAGACGGTTAGGATTTTTCAAAGTTTTTTTTATTATTATTTCATTTTATTATATTTTTACGTGAAACTTTTAATAGTATAACTAAAAAACTTTTCTGTTAATACATAGTTTATGTGTATTTTAAACAAAAGTATATCAAATTATGTATATGAATAAGACATACAATAAATATAACACAACATTATAAGTAATAATATGCAGTTAAACATATAAAATACTAACATTTAAGATTTCAAAATCGTGCCGCCTAGTTACTTGTTATTCGGAGAAAGGAATGCTTTGAATGACAATTTAATTCATTTAGACACTTTATAAGGTGTTAAAATCAGAGATATAATATTTTGTTTACAATTTTCAGATTGAGCGAATGGAATAAGCTAATTATTTTGTATTGATGAGTTGACTAGAGTCATCTATAATATTGGTTACACGAATAGTGAACAAGCTTTGGGACTGTCCCATGTTACGCTCTTCAACGTCGTTCGTATATTCACTGCGATTATTGCGTAAGCCGGTCACTTGGTAACTAGTATAGCGAACATGAGGCATCACAATTGAGAATACCCATGCTACGTATAGACCCTAGCGCGCAGGTTGGGCACTTCGTGTGTATTTCAGAGAGGAATGAGGTCAATAGGTTACATGGTTAGAAAACAAGCATCATTACAATTGGGACTGACGAATGATCTGCTCCAGAGTGTCCTACGTATACTGCACTTGTTGTGTTCTGATGACTATTTAGAGACATGCGAATGAAACAAAAGCCACTTGGTTACTGGTTCGATATTAACAAGCCTCATGCTCCACTCTCATATTTTGATTATATTGTAGTTATGTGTGAAGAAACAGGCATGTGTGTCATAAATTAGTTGTCAGAGGGTGAGATTGAAAATGTACTGTATAAATAATGACATAATTATTTTAAATCGTAAATAATAACTGGCACAAATTTATTATATTGAACTATCGTATCTATCACTTACGATAGTTCAACATAATTGAACTTCAGAAAAGTGCAGATAAGATAAAGTAACATTTTAAGATAACACAGTATTTATTTGGAATTAAGTTTAAATCTTTTTTGAGCATAAATTATAGTTACTGATGAATCGAATTCTTCAGTTTTTGAATTTTCAAAATTTTGCAGATACGATAGTTCAACATATCTACGTCGATATCTTATGATAATAAAAGATCTTTCTTAGTTGATACATCTAATCTACCTTTTATTTTCGTATAAAATCTTTCTATCAAAGCACTTACAAATTGCACGTTCATTTTTTTCTTTACTCGTTAATAGAGATACATAAAACTTAAAACAAAAATGCCGCAATGTAATATTCTGTTATTTAATAAAATACATGTCAAATAATATAACTAAACATACGCGTCGTACAAATATACGATAAAATAAAGAGAAAGACATAATTGTGTTAAGAATGATATGAAAAGAACCGAGTCATTATAATATATTATGTGCGACTAACAATATATTTATTAGTGTCAACATGTTCACAATTGCCAGTATCAACTTTTATGCTATTGTATAGGATTTTTATTGCCCTGTCTAATTGTTTGGTGGGGAGTTCGTTTTACTAACATTAAATATGAAAAAGAATTTTGAGATATTTCAATAGTTGTGGGTGGTGAAACGTTTCATCTAAGAATGACAAAATACCCTTTCAACACACGTCATCAAAACTCATCAAATATTATCTCTTTTCGAGTGGTTCATTTAAAAACTTATACAATTTCTTCGTTATATTGTAGAGTCATATTTTGTTGAGTGTAGGGGACAATAGCCGTGTGCAAGTTGCATTGATGCCATCTTGTATTTAAATGCCTCACCGATGGGAAGTTGCGCTATTGTGCGTGAGACGCCCAGTTGACGCATTTCTGCCTCATAAGTGTAGTTGCTGTTAAACTGGAAAATTGGGTATAATTATTGAAATGAATTGTTGATTTCATACTACATACATACTTGCAGACATTACTAACAGTACAAAGAGGACTGCACAGCGCTATTTCCACCGTGCTAGGTCTTCTTACAGAGATTCAGGCGTCTGGTCTGACACGAATACTTACTATTGTATGCAGCCTTTTCATTAATCCTATTCGTAGGATCATGGCAGCACTAATTAAATCGTAATAAATGACTCCCCTCTCTATCTCTCTTTCTCCCAATCAACAGAAGTGCGTAGGACTTTGCATGGACCGGTACACGGAAGCCTACAACCTCATTAGCAAGACCTACACCGGCCGTCTCCAACGAGAAAGTTCTCGACAGTAACCCACTCCCCTTCCCCCCCCCCTCTTGTCAATGTAGATTTACCTTGTAGGCATTTTAAATACACGTGATACTCTTTATTGTAGTTAGCCAACTGTTTGTCTTATTATTTTGTGCCTTCCTTCCTGTTCTATGCAGTTTGGGTTAGTCAAAAGATTATATATGTTATCAATCTATCGAAAAAATTACCACGTTTTATAATCTTTACTATTTAAATTTGGTAAACAATAATATTGTAAAATTGAAGAATGTTTATATTTTGAATAACAATCAATAAGTTTATTGCTGATTGAGATGCTGCCACAATTAAGGTTTCAGTAGTACCGATCAATGATAATAACATGTAATTCAGATCTGTAATGAGATGGAATACAGAAATATTAATTCTGAGTAATATTGTAATTTAAATGGAGTATTTGTGTTATAAATAAGTTACAAAATGTATCAATTTGAAAAGTATAGTACAAATAAGCTGAACAAGTAGATGTAGCCCATAATTAATAATTTGCTTAGAGGTCGCGCTTGAGACAATCATATACTGCGCATTATTTGGGATAATCGCTTTAATTAGAATACATACTGGTATAAATTGCGCCATTTTCAAGACTTAAATTTAACTGCTTAAAACTAAGACGTCATTTTTAATCGTAAGACATTAAAAAAGTCATTGATATCACATGCAAAGATTATGGTAATAATTAGTGCGTAATCGATTGTACGTATTTGAGATGTGTTTGTCATACGAAAAGTTACTTTCAGTCTGACTTGTATTTTGTAATTCCTGCTATATGTATGTTATTGTAGAGCACTCGGAGACATCGATTATACCCTGTGAGATATTTGTGAAATCAATTGATTATTATTTGAAATATTAATGTATGATGAGTTATGTACCTACTGTATGACATTAAAAATATTTTAACAAATTAATAATAACGCTATACTTGATAGCGTGGAAGTTAACACAGCATTTGTCGTTCTAATGGTATAAGTGAATAGTATGATCACTATGTGTAAGTAATTTTACGATTCGTTATTTTAACAGTAACATTATATAATTGTGAGAAATTTAAAAATTTTGTTGCATAATATGTTTGAAGCAAAACTACACCATAAATGTTTTATATTTAATGGAAGGCTTGAGTGTGGTTTTAAACCTTCCTTATCTTTTTTTGGTAAATTTTAGGAAATTGCGAGGACTAGCTCTTCCTAAACTTCTTATGAGAATACCGATTAAGATCGCCTCACTCAAGCTTTTTACGAGATAGGAAACTTTAATGTTAGTATAGAGGCGTCATAGAGTAGGGATACAAATTATAGAGATAGGGATAGTGTACCTTTACTCTTTGAGCGGCGCTATACTATTCAACTCTCTTAACTCAGCATCGAAATTAACAATTATATGGTTTTGCAGATTTAATAAATAAGTAATTACAACCCGTTCATTTATTCACTAAAAATTGGAATTCCTGAATTAATAAACGAATCCTCTTTCTGGCTTCAAAACATCACCTTTATATCTACAACAAATATTTTATATGTGTAATTATCAACTAATTTTAGGATATCTTCAATTCTAATAATCTATAACGAGCTTATTGTGAGGATATTCTCATTCGAGATTTTTATGATTTACTATACTTAAAAATAAATAAAGAAACCTATATTATACAACAAATTATACATAGAAAAAATATATTATACAACTTAGATATAATAAATGTAATCTGTAATGTCATTAAACTTCGGCGTTTTTAAATCAGTAAAAGTCTCCATTTAATAGTTTTTTTTCAATTCTAGTTTAATAATTAAGAACATTAAAGTCTACAATGCATTAAATAGCTGAAAAAACTTAGAAATATTCGTTATTCGCATTTTCTACATAATTTTATATATTTGCAACCAAGTCGAAACGAAGGGAATATTCAGAGTAAAGCTTTTGTGACGGCACTTTGGAATATTGAGGAACAGACAAAAAAAGATAACAAACAAAAGAAACAAACAAATAAACAAAGAAAAAAACCCAGAAAACATCTATACCCTGCATGATAATAGCTACAATGAGAAGAATCTTATACAGGAAAAGATTGTTGGGGGGTGG
>JAYRBW010061435.1:0-10351 GCA_036023295.1 Invenusta paracnida | reverse complement strand
TATAGATAGTGTGGATAGTATAGATAGTATAGATAGTAAATATAGTATAGATAGTATAGATAGTATAGATAGTATAGATAGTATGGATAGTATGGATAGTATAGATAGTGTGGATAGTATAGATAGTATAGATAGTAAATATAGTATAGATAGTATAGATAGTATAGATAGTATAGCAAATCGCTGTTTCGAAGCAAACAACAATTACTAATAAAGACTACATTATTATTTTTGCAAACTCTGCCAGATGAAGTGAAACTAAATCTATTAATAAGTAAAGTCAACATCTTTGGATGTTGAGATAGTTTTCTTATTAAAGTATGATTAGTGTTAATGTCACAATTGAAACAGAATTTAACAAGATTGGACTGATCATAAAGGTAACATCTATTAGCATTTATAACAGAGTCACAAGCTATATAAATATGATATCATTATTAACATTAAGATCTTTATGCAGTGACATAATATTACAATTACTACAATCCAATGCAAAGTAGAAAATAGTAAACATACAAATATGCAGGATTGAATAAAGATAACAGGTATTACCAAGATTAATGAGTCCAACAGGTTTATAGATAATTTGAGTTTCCAAATTAACAATAATTTCTTCAGATATAATAGTAGTATGATGATGAGAAGTCAAATCAAAAGATGTACAATATTTAACAATATCAAACTCACAATTATGAATAAACTATTTTTTAATTAAATGTTTGTATTTTAAGTAATTTATTTTTAGAAATATTAATAAGTTTACTATAAGAATATCCTCCATTTGATCATTTATGTAAAATGATTTTGAATCTATAAGCAAAAACGACACTCTAACGGCTATTTTAACTAAACATGAGCCTTTATACAATGGTACAATGCAAAACTTACATCCAAGCTTCAAACACCCCCTGCCGGTGCATGCGCTCGCGGTTTGTCCCACTCTTTAGGTCAAGAAATGTACCATTCAAAAATTGCAAAAGACCTTGCTATAATGTCCTGATGTGTGAATCAAGGCAACGAGGTTTTTCTGCAACGGTTTCTGTAGGTAAAACAATAAGAAAACCAATGATATAATAATCCCAATACCAAACCAAACATCAGCTTAAATGGAGAAAAATGGCATAATTTACCTGCATTTTTTCACTGAACTTGGCCGTTGGAAGTAGTCGTCCAAGTCCATGTTGGACTCAGTTGTAGTAAGGACAATTGTAAATGTCCCATTGAACGACTTGGTAGCCAGGTAGGCGAGTATGAGCTGAAATAAAAGATTTGAATATAAATATACATACGAGATACCCAACCTATGCTTTATACATGCTGGATTCCATGGTAATACAAATGTTAGGTACAAACTGTCTAGTCTGGTTAAACCGTATCTAAACCGATGGCAATAGGCTTATTAGCTCCGCTGACAGTCTATTGACTAAAGGTATATTGCATTCACTGAAAGTGAGTAACTTTCCGAAAGTCTCTGTAGGAAAAACTAAAAAACATAATTTTTTGATATTTGAAATATAAAATACTTCCCGGCATATTAACATGTGTACCACATTTTCAATAGATTGGAGTTATATTACCAAAATGAGAGAAATCTCAAAATAACTCAGGAGAAATCCGTAACGATCACTCTTGGACCTCCGCTGTTGAGACGTGAATCTGAAGGGAAGAGGGAAAAGAGATTAGTATCCGACACTATCAATTATGATTAAGATTTAGTAAATGACATTCTAATTTGTGTTGCTAACCAGCAGATTGAAAGCTTTTCTAAGATCCCAGTACCTCAATTTCCCTAGCCCATCATTAAAACGAACAAAAACAGAAAGTCTTACAGTAAGTGACTTATAACTCTAGGTATACATAATTTGTTTACTGAATATTCATTGACGTAATTCAAAAGCATCGACATCAGTTACTGCATGAATTCTCGACGTTCCGTGGCAAGCTATTCGATGTCTCTGTATTTTTGTATTGATTTTAACTGACTTGGTACGTCATTTATTCACGCAGTAATATCTAACAGCATAAATTTTTTAAAGTATACTGAATCAATCAAGAATTCCGAACTTTCATTATAAAACGATGTTTTCATATCATCTGTAGGTTATTACAAAATGTTTGATTTTGAAAAAGTGATCACAAATAAACAAAAATAGATAGCTATAATATCAGTAAATTGCGTGACTAAGGGTATTAAAATATATTATAACATTTCTGTTGGTACCCACTCTTGGGAGACATATGTTGTATATATTTATATATTATATTTAAGCAGGTATTAGGTACCTAGGTTGTAGGAAAAATAAACTACCTTTTAAATAGTTAGTGAAATTATTAGTCAATCGGAATATATAACATTAGTTAGGTAAGAATATGGATTTATCAATTAATTATTATCAACAAAATATATTTACGTTATACAAGAAATGAGCTACCTACAATAGTTTTGATAAATATGTAAATATATTTACCTCTAGGTAAAGCATTTTTGTATAGGTATGACCTAAATACCTACTAAAGATATTAATCTCTTAAAATCGTATCTATTATTGCATCGTATTTGATTTAAAAGTTTTCATTGACTTAAATTAAATTAAGTTGAGTTACTGCATGAATTTCTAACGTACAGAGGCAACTGTTCAATGATCGATCACCAAATCGATCATGCTTTGATTTATAATACTACTGATCAGTAGTATCAACTTTTTTTTTAATTTGGTGGGTGGACATTTCACGCACTACAAATTGTCAGCCTCAAAAGATAGTACAGTGCAAAATGTGGTGCCTCTGGACGCGGTCATTTTCCAAGTAAAAAATTTATCTGATAAAAGTTTACTTTTTTTTAATTATTATGATTTTTATATTCCACTTAAGTAGTAGTTTCAAACATATATTTAACTTTGTAAAAAATATGATAGTTTAGCTTGCCCCGGGAGGCAGTGATTTCACATGTTTGTGTAAAAGACTCGTGTAACGATGTCTGCAATCAGAATCTCCGTCAATGTCGATGCAAATGCCGAGCCAGTTTCCCCAAGGCAGCCGAAGCAACAGCAAAGAGGAGGAAACTGGACGCGTCAGCTGAGAATAACATCCCCACTGATGACTCCATGTAGTGACGTCACAAGTGTTTATTGGCCAATCAGAAATTATTCTACCAAATTATACCACTTTTGTTTTGTCATTATCTTTTCCCTGATATATATAAACTGTATTTTATAACTATAATTTATTTCCCCAACATTACAAGTATTTCTTCGTATCATAAAATGTTAGCCTATATTTTACGTTTGTAATGTTTAATTCTAATGAAATGTTGGGAAACGGATAATATTGATATTAATTTTATTATATCTTAAAGGAAACAAAAGTAATTTGTCAACGGGCCAAATACAACTTTCATTATTTTAATCGTTTAATATAATTTCAGTTTATGTAAAATCGTTTTATTAAAACCATTTTTGAAAGAACAATTTTGATTTAAAATATCGATATTTCGCTCTTGTATCCAGCCTCATTGATTGTCCAACAATGGACTTTATATTTCTTGAAATTTTAAGTTGAACAGAAACCATTTTGGGGGAGTAAAGTTCTTCAAAATCTATGAATATGTAATAAAATTCTAAATTATTAAAAGTTGCCCTGCACTTGAAATATAAATAATTTGATATTGAAATGACCTTCAATTATCGATTTTCAAAAAATTAAAAAACACAAATGTTGCTATTTATTTAACATATATTTATATCTATGGTTAAAGTACCTAAGGTTTTAAAATCTGGGAGTATATTAGATATTGATTAACATTTAATAAATAAGATTAGAAAAATAAGAAAATAATTTTATAGTACATATATTTGTAATCTCTATTATAGCCTTTGAAACCTACTTAAAGAATACATTGAGACTTTCATGATTTCATGCTTTTCTAAGATTGCAGATCTGTAAGCAGCTGATTGTAAATAGCACCTGTGGGGTGGGGATTATGCTCAGCACGAAGATAGAGTATTGATAGATAGACTTTAACCCATCGAAAGTATTCCATACACTCCATGAAAGTATACATGGCAGCCATCTGTTGTTAGTCGATGGTATTATCAGATACAATTACATATATTAAAGTTGTCGTACCTCGTTTATAGAGTTAACTGACTCTTGAACTTTCGTCAATGTATATAATTAATCATTTCAGGTTAAATAGGTCGAGTTGAAGCGTGCTTTGTTAAGATGTGATGATTTGCTCTGGTCACCAATTTGACAACATTGACTCGGCTGAATTTAAATAATATTCGTTCTGTAGACTTGAAAAGGACTTACATTCAGTCAAAGCTTGCTTCACTGCCATCACAGAGGTACTGGCTGTGCGTTTATCTTGTTTGAACGGTCGCTTGTAAAGTAAGTACGTTTTAAGATCGATTTGCTGAGTGTATCTATTTCTTCATAATAATGTATAGCTTATCTGTTTTTAATTGATGATTTAATTTTCCCTGGTTTTCTATTCATATCATTCACGTTGTCCATCAAATTCAACATTCAAATTCGTTAACAATATTCCAGCTTGTGAGTTTCTTCAGTCACCGATTTTTTGGTAAGTTGTCTAAAATAAATATTCTATAAAGACTTATTACCATAGGCGACGGAACAGGGTTGGCACTTGTTTTCAGCTGTGTTTGGTGCCCCTGAAAAATCAAAGTAGGACTAGAATAGTATACATAAATATTATAATATATATGTTATTTATGAATACATAATTTCTTCAATTCATATCATATATAGCCAAAGTCGTGAGATAAATAATGTCAAATCTTTGTATTTATAACAAAAAGACCACTGATTGATAGCAGCTGTACGTAGTGAACGCAAACACGCACATGCGTACAATTTAAAATCAGACTCCCCTTTTTATAATTGATTATAATTGATGCCTTTTTCTTGATATGCGGCTTTGCAAGACAATGATCATTGTCATTGGGGGAGGGGGGCGCGCCTGCCCTTTTGATAAATGGTATTGTATTTGTGCCCTTATAATTATGTTGTGCGTACAAATAAATAAAAGCTGGCTTCGTCCCTGAATAGCTTTGTGATAGGATACTAGAGCACTAAGGAAATTCATACAATGATGTCTTAGTATCTAAGCTGGGCATATTCGATATAATAAATACGTTGCGGTTATTATACCCTTTATAATAAGGTTTATATAATGTGTTTCCTCTGTTTTAATATTATAGCTTGGATGCACCATAATATATTATTTTATTTGACAAGGGTCATGGTCGCGAAGTTAATCTGATGCCTATAAAAATGCAGTGAAGCGAAATATAATTGTTTATAATTATTTGTTTAGTATCGATGTCTAGAGAGTACTTAGACAGTTTGAAAAATATAAATTTCACTGCCAGAATGTCATTGAATATAATGGCAACTCTATTGTTTAATTGAATTATTTTCACTTTTAATTTATTGGATTGATTTGTGTATATAATTAACTGTTTTAAATAAATCTGTTACATATATATAAGATAGACTTGTTCAGATCTTATCATGTCTAGTCACCTGTTATTAGGAATATATATAAATAATTATGATCATTATTAAACTGGACAAATATTTTATGACCAGTCCAATGATTGATTCAATATGACAGTGCTAACAGTGTAATACAACCAGGAGTATGTTACTAGCATAGAGTAATTATACAAAGAGTGTTCACTCTTTTAAATTCTGCATGCAGTTCAATACTACTATTTACCTACGTAAGAGATTATGCAAAATATTGTTTTAAAAACTGAGAGCAATTAAATCGTGTATATGTAGTAAAACAGTTTGTGATATACAGGAAATACATTATTTATTTTAGATAGCTTACGTATAGTTAAGATTGCATGAATATATGTTTGTTCTTATAATTAATTTAATCAAAATATTCAATACTACTTTTTGCCTACCCATTTACATCAGATTTATTAAAATAAAACGTTTTTATTCCCGAAAATTTATAACGCGATGTATATATATATGAAATTGATAAGAGTGAACACTGTACTGTATAATTATTACTCAATGGACATTGGTTTATTATAGTATTCTTGCTGTGCGGGGCTTTCGTTGATATGTTAACACTTAGTAGTATTTAAATATATAGTATATATGTATGTAGTATGATGAATATACATAATATATGGTATAATTAAAATCATAATATTTATAAAACCACACGATTCTACATTTGATTAAAAATTTAGAATTGATAAGTAAAAGTTAATGCATAGCAAAGTGTGAATACTGGAATTTAAACGTATTGAACCATGAGATTTCTAATTAACTCACGAACTTTTGAAATGTGAAATATCCACATTTTGCAATTTATTAACTGTTTTATACAAAGAAGATTCATCGAAATTTCTCACCCGGAGATAGAGAAGATGATTTTAGATGTCAAGAACAAAAACACAAATAAAGTAACATCTTGGGCAGTTGGAGTTTTCGAGGAATGGAGATCATATAGAGAGAGTAAAAGAGACAATATTCCTCCACTTTGTGACATGGATACCGGTCAATTGAGCATGTGGTTGGCTAGATTTGTCCACGAAGCTAGAAGGACATATAAAAAAGAATATGCAGGAGCATCATTGTATCAAATCGTATGCGGACTAAATAGAGACTTGAAAGAATGTGGTGTTCACGACAAAAATATTATGGATCTAAAGGATTCTAGATTTGTTTACTTTCACCGTTCCCTTGATGCGAAATGTAAGGAATTAACTAACAAGGGAGTCGGTGTTCACAAACGGAAGGCAGATTCTCTAACTAAAGAAGAGGAAGCACAATAATTATTGTAGAACATGAGAATATTTGGCAATGATACAGTGGAATCATTGGTATACATACTATTTATTTTTTCAATTGTAAACTTTTTGGCCTACGTGGAACGGATGAACACCGAAATTTAGATTGCTCTCAATTTTCTGTAAAGTCACTTTCCGATGATAAGCAGGTAGCGGAATTTTTTGGACGAAACAGCAAGACTTATTCAGGCGGCCTTAGTCATCGTCAGGTGGCACCCAAACATGTCGTACACCATAACACCGAAAGCTTCAGAATTTCAAAGTACTATTCAGAGTATTTGGAACTAATTGGAAACGAAGGAGCTTTCTACCGGAAACCATTAGAAAATCTCATAGGATCTATGATGTTTAGCAAAAAGGTGATTGGCATCAACAAGCTAAGTGGAATGATGGAAACAATTTGTGGAAAGGCAGGACTGAAAGAAAATTACACCGGACACAGTGGGAAAGCTTCTACAGCCACACAGTTGTTTGATGAGAATATTAAGGAAAGTCTCGTACAAAGCTGTACGGATCACAGGAGTATCAGCGCACTCCAAGAGTATAACAGAATCAACAAAAGTCAGGAGCGCCTTATATCCGAAGCTTTGAACCCCACAATCGCAAAAAACAATACAGAAGAATCGGTCCAAGCAGTATATAGAACCCTTACCAGAAAAGGAAGCAGTTTCAATCGGTGTAGATCTTGATGTGAACTTATGGAACGATGGACTTGTCTCGGACCAGGAACTGAGACGTATAGTTGATGCAGTGGAGAGGGATCAAAAATTGGAAAAGTTTAATTTCACAGATGTTATTTTTAACAATTGCACATTTCACTTTATGTGAGCTGGTTGCCACTATACTTACCGTTTACCAAATCCACTATTTTTACTAAACCCAGTTTTACTAAACCACAGTTTTTATTGATTATTATTGAATAATGTTTTGAAATAAACTAGTTTCAAATGCTAGTTTTAATGCTTTTTGTAGTAGGATCAATAACTGACATTAGATAATAATAAAGATCTTATTCATATTAATATTAATTTTAAAATATTGAAATTTACTAATTGGTTTTTAATATACTGTAGTATATTGAAGTCTTATATCACCATAGATATAAATATTCTTTAAATAAACCATGGATTTCACTTTATGCATAACAAATCAAAGGAAGTTTCCCTGTAAAAGTACTTATATATTATGAAGAATTAACAAAAATTGTTATAAAATATTTGTTTAGATAAATATTATACATTCAGAGAATCTTTTGTGAAATATGATAATAGTCACCATCAACCCTACAAATCTAATAATGGTGTTGCTAAAACTGACAACTAGCGCATCGTATCTAACACCGAGAGAAGCCCAATCGCTATTTGTTCTTCGTGGCTCAGTACTTCCACTGTCTAGCTGTCAAAGTCGGAACATCAAGGGGGACTGGTGTCAGTGGGGTCACTGGGGGGAGTGTGACCTCGCAAGTTGCTCACGGATTCGAAAGAGGAAGTGCGCTTGTCCTCTCCCGCCCACCTTTGCAGCAACACCAGCGAGTCTAACCAATGCGCTTTGTCCAACTACTCGAATACAAAAGGATGTTTACAGTATGGCTTCTGGAGTAAGAACAATTTAAATTATTTATGGTTTAGGAATGGTTTAAATAGGTAATTCGATTTAATCAAAATTTCTTAAGTAATAGTAGAAATGTTCAGAATTATGAATCTTTATGATATACTCGTATATATATATGTTTTTGTTGAAAATATGTACCTACCTATTTTGCAAGAAGTAAATAAATACCTAAATATTAAAAAATACAAAAAATGTTAAAAATTAGTATTTCCTATACTTAGTATATAGACGTAACTAGGTAATACAGTCTTTCTATATTAGTAGCTTACAAAATATAAAATGGATAAGGTCTCATACAATGTAATGATCAGATAACTATCTTTCCATAAATGTTATGACAACCGCCTATATTAGATTTATTCTACACAGAAAATTGATTTTTTTTAGAAAACCAGGAATAAATCGATGATTTCTCGTGTATTCCGCCATATTGGACAAGTTGGGTTACTTTCTCCTCGTAATCTAAATTTATTTTTAATTTTATACGATAATATAACAATAATTAAATTTCGGACACTTGACAAAAATATGTGGTATATATAGAGGGTACAACTGAAGACTTTTATCAAATCGATTATAAATTAAACATTAGCACTTGTTTGTTTTTATTGTTACACGAAGAAACTTTTATACTTCATATAGTGCGGACTTGTGAAGTTACTATGAAAAAATAATGTTTGTTATTCTTTCGTATATAGTCAAAAGAGTATAATTTGTATTCTAATTCAATGAAAAGGAAAATAATCCAATTCACTTTTGTGGTGCAAACTCTATATTTTAATGTTTTAAGGTGTTACTGAAACACACACGCACCTTACGGAAGTCTGAAAGTGGTACAAACTGTATATTTCCAAGATTTAGTGAGAACGGAGACTATATTTATGATTGCAACGGGTAAGCAGACTTAGAATATATTACGTATTTAAAATATAGATCTATTAAATATTGTGTTATACAGAAATGTAATCGCGGACAACGCAAATTTAATTATATATATATATATATATACAGATATATGTGTATATATCAATGCATAAATGTATCTTTTAAATAAATGTAATGTATAAGTATTGATATTCAAACAAATCATCATAATTGGATGAATTTCCTAATAATTAAAATTATTATTTTGGGCTCAGAATAGTATAATCAGTTCGATTCATTCTGGACCATGTTTACTTTTCGCTGCACTTTGTTTAGCAATTAATAAATGGATTGTTTACATTTTATTCTCAACTAATTAAAAAGAACTTACAGGAGATTGGATTTTTTTGTGGCTACACATTGATAATTTTATTTTTAGAAATATTAGTCAGGATTTCACATCTGTTTACATGTTCACATAATCTGTTTTTGTTTTGAAAATTAATAAATAAACAAAAAAGGAATAAAAAATGTAGTTTATAATTTTATGAAATTTGTTCAATAGATAATTACATTGGAGTTATGGAAATGTTATTAACTGTTATTGAAATAGACTTATAAATGGTTAGAAAATATATCTTTTTATCGAATTTTATAATCATATTAATTAATCAAAATTTTAGTTACGTTTAAAATTACTTATAAAAATAAATAAAAAGATATATGTATATTAAAATTCACATATATTTTATTTTTAATTACTACTAATATATTTTATTGTGTTCTTTACAATGGTAAGAATAAATTATTTAATAATGGCAAAATAATATTTTATCTATTATTTTTTATAAACAAATTTACTTTATGTCCATTAATCCAAATCCATTATGTATTGATGCATTCAAAATTCATAGTCATCGCCGAAAACTTTTTCCTCTGAACGTCAGATTGTTTTATGGTATGTTTCATGTTATAGATGTGTGTTCCTATATTTATTGTTGTATCTTCTGATTGTCTAATTAAAAGAAGCCAATATC
>JAYRBW010061434.1:0-10351 GCA_036023295.1 Invenusta paracnida | reverse complement strand
TCACCCAGCTTGTTACTTGTTGCTTGTTACAAGTTAAAGTATGAAATCGAAGTAATTTTTTTACTGGTAACTTGTTCGCACTTGTTGTGCTATGAAACAGGCTACAGGTGAATATATTATTTGTTTCTATTTTCTACTTGTATGTATATGTATATATAACACTAAATAAATAATCCATTAAATTTGATCACCTTTGCCGTTATTTCATCCGATATCTCCAAATCAAAGCTAACCGATAGATCCGTTATTCCTAAAATCAAACAGTTACATTGTATCTAAAAGAAATGAAAGTTTATCCTAACAATTTCTAATATATGTATACGTACATATTATATGCATGATGTATAATACTTTGACCTTACTTATTTAATAAACTATATTACGGATGGATGATACTTTCGAATGTAGACCTATATACTCACGATAAATAACCTGATATATATGGTCACCATGCGATATGTGAATTTATAAAACCTATGCCTGGTGTCATCATATTTGACATATCTAATATTACATGGCACTTTTCTAAGTTATATCCATATTCATTATCCATAAATTATTAACACTGAAATGGTAGCAGCCTAATTTAAAGTCTGTTTATATTCCCTATATACTATAAATCCGTAATTGCTATCGACCTGTATTGATCCGTATTGATCTGCATAGTTATACCTCGCACTTCTAATACATTTTCTTCACTTGTTTTGTTGCATCATATTATATTAACTTTTATTACATATATAATAATTTTTTGTCCGTCAGTTCATTCACGTAATAGGAAATATTTATTAGTATTTTATGATCAATTATTTGGATGTTTTCATCACTTATGCTGCAGGATGAAGTATATAAAACATGGTTATGCGTGTAGTGAAATTCGGACTGTGATCTTCGATAAATGATGTTTAGATAAAATATAATGGCCACCTATAAGGATTTAATAATCTCAAAATAACAGAGTACCGTCATCTTAAATATAATTTAGTAGCAGGAAAATTTCTAATATTGTTAGATTATACTTTTCACTGTGAATTGTGTGTTAGTAAATAAAATAATAAGAATTTGTAAAGTTTACACATAAAATAAATATGGCGTGAAAGATTCGCATACGAAATGTAACGTTAATTTGCATTGCCGGAAAAGTTTTGTTTAAATAATATTAGAACATAATATAAACTTAAGAAATCCGAATCGACGAAGATAACTAGACTGATTATAGTCATAATATATAATAACTTAGATTGACTTTCTATCTATATGAAACAGTTATTTACAATCGTATATTATGCTCAATGAAGAATCATAGTGTGAAATTATATTTTATAATTTAATACGGTCTATTTACAGAATAACCATTTACACATATTTGCTACGATTAATAGCAACATTGCAAACTATATGTTTTACTTCTTTTGTTATTTATATTGATTTCATATATATATATTTAAAATTATCAAGTAGGTATTCCATATATGTATTTTTAAACATAAATAATTTATCACAGCGTATCAATGTTTTAAGACACATAACCAAAGTAATTGACATGTGCTGCAATTTTGAGAATCAAAATAAAAAGTAAAAGACAATATATTTCGTGCGAACATGTACCAGTACCTCTTCAGTCGTAAACATAAATGACAAAATGTAGGAATTTGAATTATTACAGGAATCGATGCCAGCTCAAAAGGTGGTTGAGTAGGGTTGAAACACGAAGTAACTGTCTCCAATTCTACCACGAATCTACTATAATACTAGGACCCCTTAGCTTTATGTCAGAGGAAGAGAGCATCCCAGTCTACACTGCAGCTCAAGCTCAATTTATCCACACCCATCGACGTGTAGCGGCGAGTTCTCTTTCCGAATCTTAGCGCGCGAACACAATTTAATTGCACTAAGGGCCAAAGAGACTTTGCTCATCAACCGCGATCAGCCAATAATTAACTCTTAACTCAAACTCGGCCAATATTTTAATTTACTTTTTTCGCTTTAATTTATTTTAATTTATTCTGCTATAAAACAAACTATAAAATCTTTGGACTTGAACTATCTAATTGTAATCCAATTAGCTTTTAAACTATTTTTTTCAGCCGGCCTATTATGCAGCCATTCCTGTAATTTTCTTGTCTGTTTTCAATATTGACCCTCAACTCTCTAACTAACTGTAATCCGATCAACCTCTTAATCAACTTACTCAATCACCCATCGATTACTGATTATCGATTGATTACTCAATCACCCGTTGCACATCGATTATTGTAATAATTCTAATTCCTATATTTTGTCATTTATGTTTACAACTGAAGACAAGTGTACGTATATTAAAATACTTATTTCAATTTCAATTTTGTTGAGACTATATCATAAATATTACTTTAACAAAAAAACTATTTGGTTAAATAGTATTTTATCAAGTTAATAAGATATATTTTAGATTTACACAAATAGTTGTTTAGACTTCAGAAAAATGTAAATGTTAACATGTTACTAAGTAGAAAATTCAATTTTAAACGATTTCAGATAATCAATAGATACATTTCTAATGTAAATTTAAATGACAGAATTTGCATATTTTAATTTGTTCAAACGGCAGTTGTGCAACTGAACGTTTTCCTATAAACATTAGTTAGAATCGAGTAAAATTCTAAAACTGTAATTTCATCTATGTTTTAAAAATTCCATTTTATACTATTCTTGCAGAGTTAGAAATCCACATCTTACAAAATATGTTGTTTTGATATTAATATAATTCAACACAGTTTTATTTCATAATTGTAAATTAATTTTGGCCATTTTAAGCACCACTAACATAACATGTACATAACTTTGTTCAAATATGCAACAATATAATTAGCCAAACTTCAGACTGAAAAGACATTTCACCTTTTGTCATTATAATTTTAGGTGCGCCTTAACAAGATAACTTATTTGTTTCACAATGTTGTGACATAAAATCTAGCTAGTGAATATGCATACATAACATGCCTTCTTGCTTTAAAACTTATCACACCAAACGCGGAGGAAGGCGAAATCTGCACAGCTGGGGTTTCAAAAAAACGGCTTTATTACTGATCAAGCATATTCAGGAGCTTCTCACTGTAATTGGTAAAACCTAAAAGCTGCTCTCGAAAGTTAATTGTCCGATGTGACTTACAGTATAGGTACTGTTGAGGAAGAAGTCTTATCTGTATAAAGCGAGGGGTAATGTCTTGATCAACTAGTTAATTCACTTGCGGTTATTCTGTGGTTACAGTCTATAATCATGCAGTTACCTACATGTATTTTAGTTATATGTAGGTATATAGAAGTATAAGTTGAAAATTATTCTATTTTCTTGCTAGAAATGCTCGTTAATTTCTTTAGCAATTTCGTTTGCGTTAATTTTTATTGTAGAAAAGTAGGCTCCAAGATTTACTAGAAAAATTATTTATATACAAAGCAATTTCTTCAATTGAATTGTTTTCAATTTACAAAAATTATTGGAAATAGTGTTATTGCATTTAACTATAATAGATGTTTGGGAAAGTAACATATTTAATATAAACACTGAACCGCATGGATATTTTACAATGGATTAGCCATGCCCCATCGATACCTATATAGCATACCTGTCGTATAGCCGTAAAGTGGCATGCGCATGTTCATTAATATTACAAGTTTAAATTTTAAGTTGTAAAATATCTGTTAGATATTGTATAATTGTACCTTAGAGTATACAAACTGAAAAAGCATGCGGATTAATTATTATTGTTCAGTCAAAGATTTACTTACTGGATCACTAATTTCGTAGCTAACCTTTAATAAGTTTTCATCCTAATTAATAACAAATAATTATCTGTTACAAATCGTATATAGTCAATTAAGTCTATTGTTTACAGGCATTGCCGATAGAAGTCAGTTGATGACGTAATTGAAAAAATCAGAACGTATATATATAGTCTTATAAACGAGCGATAAGGCGGCTATAACTTTTAATAAAAAATTTGATATTTAAACTTGATATTGTATCGCACTTATTCAGTTTTGTATTACCAGCGAAATAATCCTGATCATATAGAAGCATTTTAAAGCTTGCTGCGGTAATACCAGAAAGTACTCTAATGCATTTCAGAACTTAATCATGCATTTAATAAAATATCAAATAATTAAAGAAAACATAAAATGTACTTCAGAAAATATTAATTGCAACTAGGTATTTATTTAAAATTATAAAATCCTACTACTTTTTTTTATTCCACAATAAAATGTAATATATTTATTTGTACATTTAATTACATGAGTAGTTTTAAAAAAAGTAGTTATTAAGTAGTTTCATATGCGATTCTAAAATAAATTTAACATTTTCTGAAATGCATTTGACGTTTTCTAAATTAATTTGATGAGTTCTGAAATATATACATTTGACGAAATCTGAAAAACGTTTAACTTCTTCTGAAATACTCCCGGAAAGATGTAGTCAGACTTATTAATATAAACTAAAAAATATGACAAACGTATTTATACTGACATATATATTGTTATAATTTACAGTCAGATTTTGGAGGCGGTTTGGTAAAAGCTATCTTCAAATGATATCTCGTGGACGATTTTGACATTTTAAAATTTTAATATATTTTTCATTTCACTTTGAAAGCGTTACCATAGACCCTACACACATTTATTTTGTCTTTTTAACCAAAAGGATAAAAGTGATTCACTTGTCACTGAATGTTAAATGTATATATACATATATTGTTTATTACACACCTAAAACCAGTTTTTACACCGATACATTACAAGCCTTATTATAAATTCTTATATGTAATATATATACGTAGGTTTGCAATTCATCGATTTAATAACTAATTATAATAATATAATTTATATTAATAACCAAATTACAATAAAATTATTAAAACAAAATTATCATAAATTCAATACTAGCAGTCTCTATAAATTATCAATTTCGATTAAAGTTAGAAATTACATATATAAGTTTTATTTTAGGAAAGTAACATTGTTATATATCTAATCTAATATTTTCTAAGTATTACATTTAAAATTAGTCGTGCATATTGTATACTACTGTGATAGTAATGTAATATATTTATATGAAATATTTTACTATTCTTGACATAAAATGAGCTTATACTGATGCAATAAAAAATATAAAGAAGTATAAAGAAAAGGTTAAGAAATCCTATTCAGTTTCGGAAATTCCAAAAATTTTATATTTTACTTATGACACACACGAATAGATGTATACTTACATTATAATAATTACATATGTGAAACAATAAAATTATTATTAAAGAATTTTAAATCTGGGAACTGAATATTAAATTAATATTTATATATATACATATTATAATATAAAGTTATAAACTGCAATGAAGTATTGTCATATTTTTCGTTTTTAAGGTATATGATAATTTATCTATTGATGCAGTTTTAAAATATAATTTTACTCAATATATCTAAATATTAGAAAATATAGGAATTCCTATCAAAAGTATAAACATTTTCATTCAAATTATAACTGCTAAGTAGGCTGTATACATTTTTACATAAAATTACAATTAACCGCAATATTTTAAAAGAAAAAATATGTACAAAACATATGTAGGTAATATGTTCACCATGACTCTGTTTAGGATCAAACAACTGACTACTTTACTTTCATTTACATTATATTTCAATTTTTAATCACAAATATCTTTAAAATGTACCTAGTTCTTAAATATATATTTATTTTTATAATTCTTTTGTTTAACGTTGACTCACAAATAAAACCGGTATCTATTGGGGTTTGTTGCAGCGCACCAATAATATACTGGACTATATCATACTATGTAATAGCATGGATATCTATTTATTCACCCACTAATAGTGGATTATTGTTTAATACCCAGTGATTTATTTTTCGTTATGTTAGGAGAAAATCATGTAACAGGAGAAAATAATTTAACAGGAGAAAATCGTTTAACAGGAATAAAGTGTGTGAATAAATTGTATTAACTACCTGTTATTGCGGAGTTAAACTTAAATATACTCGTCGGCTGCGCCGACTCGGTATATTAGCGTTTAACTCCTGATAACAGGTAGTTATCCTATACATAATCTACTATATAGATATCCATGGTAATACATAGTCTCAACTCAACATAGCTCGCTCAAACTGAACACGTGAATATGCCAAATAAATCTTCTTTCGTAGCTAGCTCTCATAAACACAGTGCAATCCGCCTAGTATTTGTTGATAAACAGCTGCATGACCGCTGAACGACCTTGCGCTGACGTCATACTTCAAAGCTAGTTCACTGATGAAAGCGCAGTTGGTATCGATTTTGTTGCGTAACATTCAGCTCTAGAAATTAGATATCATTTCAAAGCTTTCTACATACTACAGCAGATAGAAAAAGGCTGCATGAGTGTTGTTCGGAAATTCCAAACTTTTCTGGGTATTCATATCTTACAGCCACGCATAGAAATATAAAGTAAATATTTCGGTTCCAGCACTTTATAATATTATGAAATATGAATAAAATTCAAATGAAAATCGTTGTTTTATCTACCCGACGAAAATGACTTTGAAGTAACTCGTCATGATTACTTTCAATTCTAATAAGTAAACTGTACATAGATCGAATCATTTGCTAAGTGGCATTTTTTACCCTATCAATACCGGACTATTTAACGGGTAACGGGGTGCTGATTCCCCCCCCGATTGAAATCTACTTTAGGAGTGTACTATAGTGATGAAAATTGGCACCCAATTAAAATCAAAATGATCTACAGATGACTGCATATAAAATTTTCTTTTTTAAAAATAAAAAGTTACAGCTAAATTAATTTTTAAAGTATTTTTTTTTTGTACATACAAAAAAAAGGTGAACATATTTTTTTTTTTCAATTTCTCAATTTTAATCGAAATAATTAACTATATAATAAAGTCGGTACTGAGTGTCTGAATATTTAGTGCGTGTTGGTGGTTCATTGTGTATTGGCAATGAAATAGATGTCACTAATATCCACCCCTCAAAGAAATCAAATATCTTCAACTACAATAATAGATTTTATAATTTTTTTGCTTTCACTTATAATTAAATGAACTAAAATATAGGGGGGTTACCTACTTTAGAGGCCTATAGCAGACCCACTGTGGAGGTAACAATGATGAAAATATTATTAAAAGTTGTTAAACATAAAGTTAGGAAAAGTCATGAAAACTGGAGACCACGCGATTTTCAAATAACAATGGCAGCAAAAATAAAACAGGAGGGGCCGATTTAGCCGCCCCCACCCCCCCGGTATGGATAGGTTTAAATCATAAAAATGATGTTATTAAATGTTTGTGGAAAATTATTAACATTAACTGTTTCATTTATTTCAAAGAACATTTATTTTCAATACCTGATAGTCAAATTTTGACATACGTATTAACAGGTTTATATATAATGTCAAAAATGAAGGTTTTTTGTTTTAATAATTGTTTTATCAATTTAAGCTAGAATGAAATATAAAGGAAGATTGCGTAATTTTTTAAATCAGAACTTAAAAAAAGGCGCTGAGTAAAAAATGTATTGTCGGCTAACTTTTGCAATAGGTAAGATACCCCGGGGTGACGTATAGGCAAAATAATAAAATTGTTTATTACTTGTCTTCTTAAATATTAGACACAATTAATGCAATTTTTGAACATTTTATACTAGTTATACTTTTTGAATACTTAATTTTATAATAATATTTAATACACATCTTTTAATGTATCTGTAATTTCAATATTGAGACCAATATATACTTTGGTTACATATTTACCGTCTATATTTTGTGCACTTTTTTGTCCAATATAATATTTTTAATGTTAATTCGTACATACTATATATTATGTGTAAGTAATACATAATACCATATAATTAAAAACAAATATGACAGATTAATAAATTTATCCTTATCTCCATATTCGTGAAAATATTTTGTATATAGTAATAATTTAGTACTAATTTAAAAAATTACTAAATAACTAAAAATAATTATATAATAAAACAACAACAACAATAAGTTTTTTATGAATAAATTGTACTTATGATATTAGAATACACATTTGTGACACTTACATACAGTTTTAAGACTTACATTTTATTATTGTTACTGTTAGACTAAAATTTATATTTATATCGAAACGATGAAAATTCACATCAGAAAAAACAGAAATTAATCACAACATTATTTTACACGAATTAAAAAATATTTCAGATAATCAATATCGGAACCGGACAAATCGATATTGGAACACAGCTGTACCCACCCGTTTCCAAATATGTGCGATGTGAGTTTCCTGTGTTATGATATTCATATATATACATAGCCTAGCTTTAATCAAATTAAAATATCTGTTTACTGCTTTTTATTAGCCCTTCCATTTTTGTCTCCTCTAGTACGGTTCCCCGGAACATATATATGCTATAACAGAAAATAGTGGGCAACAAGTGTGGATACTTTATAGAGAATATGCACCACATTTTGGTTAAAGCTTTAATTGAAAATTACATAAATTACGTTGATTTAAAAGTGGGCCGCCAAGTGTTTTTACTAGTTCAATAGGTTGGATGTCATGAAATGTAGGTACATTAAGCACGATATAAATATACCTAGAATACTATAACAGTACTATACATACAACAAAAAGACAAACCTATTAAATCACGAGTTTGTATATGTATATATACTTATTCTAGTCTATAGATTATAATATATACCAATACGACTTTGCAAACCATTTGTGAGTGGGAACTACATATTGTCCTATATAAATTATTGAAGTTTCAGGTGGTGCCTGGAGGACAAATTGTAACTCAGGAAATCTACCATCTGGTGCACTTAAACCTACTGATTTAAATATGTCCGTACTTGCATTTGCTAAGCTGTACAATCTATGTTAGTTGGTAGGTATTTCTTAAAATATTAGAAGTAGCGCTTTAAAACAGCAGCCTAAAAATCACGAAAGACAATATTATCTCGTGGGCAGAGGTAGCTGTACCTTTGCATATTGCAACTACTAGGTGGTAATATTCGGTGCGCTCTATAATACATTTACGAAAGGGCGAATGGATTTCTGCACTAATGTAATAAGCAACCAATCGATCAAGCTGCAAAGTCATTCTAGGTCACATAATATGCGTTATAAATTGGTTATAGATAAATACAGTCAACCCATATATGCATGGGAGTGCAATTAAACATGCATGTATATTTAATATCAAGTGTATATAAAATTTACTGCATACATAGCAAATGGAACAATAGAATGATAGATTTCATTGAGGCACGAGCTGAATATAGTATTATATACCAATTTATACACATCACACCGCACTCAGTTATACTAGAGCTAAATACTAATTGAGTTTATCAGAGAAACAGAGAGAAGTTTACTATAACCAGGCATGTGTTATTGTAGGAATATAGCATGTGATTCATTAATTTATACTCCTGGATTCTAAAATATAATTTCGTATGGTTTTTATAGCACCCAAGTTCAAAAATGGTAGAGTTGTAGAACATGTAGGCATCATGCAAAATGACTTAAAATGAGGTATGTTATTGTTAAAAATATTTAAACCTGTTTCTTTAAATATGTCCCTATACTCCAACTTAAATTTATTGTAAAAATCAAGAATTCTGTAGACATGAGACATATTTTATATCGATTATAATATTCTAGTAAATCCCATTTATCTTTAATGTCAGACTCGATCATGTAAGGCAAATATCATTTTATATACGGTATGTCTCATAAGTTCCTCTGATATTCGAAATTAACGAAAGCTTACTGATAGAATTTGGAAGTATATAATATGTCGAACAGCTATAATATCTAAGTTACTAAACAACCAATGACCTTACATTTTTTAAATATCTGACTTAAAATGCTCTGTTGTTAAGGGAAATATGACAAAATTACCACAACTATAAATTTTTAGTTGATTCGACAGTTTGAAAGTTATCCCTTATTTAATTAATAATAAGATTTTAGCGCAACAATGTCAAGGCGAAAGGTGAATACAAAACTATTAAAAAGGCCAAGTAATATAGCTCATACGGAATCCAGAGGTGCATTATGTGGTTGAGTTGGTTACTGTATCAATTAATTATGCACTCTGCATAAAACGTTTAAAGTGCGCTTTAAAATTAAAATAAATATTGTGCATTTACTAAGGTAAATAATATGAGTGATATATACATATAGTGTTACGTAATATAAAAATCGTAATGTACCCCAGTTGGTGTCATCTCATTTCGCCTAGTCTCAATTCGCCTAGTCTAAATTCGCCTATTGCATTACTGTTTCATTTCGCCTAGTCTAAATAAAAAA
>JAYRBW010061433.1:0-10351 GCA_036023295.1 Invenusta paracnida | reverse complement strand
CATCTCCGGTTCTTCCGATGAATATATTGACCTTAATGATACATACTTGGAGCTTACCTGTAAAGTTGTAAAAGCAACTGGGGAGGATTTTGCTGCTGCTGCACCGCAAACATGTGCTCCTATTAATAATATTATGCATAGTCTCTTCTCTGATGTTAAGTTAATCATGGGTGACACTCAGCTGGAGGGGGGAGTCCAACTATACCCGTATCGGGCAATCCTCAGTAATATGCTACTATTCTCCAATTTGAAAAATGGGACCCAACTTGCTGCAACTGGTTTTGAGAAGGATAAAGCCGGTCAGATGGATTCGGCTGTAAATAATACAGGTCATACAGCTCGACTGGCAACCACAATGAATAGTAAAACCATCTCACTATGTGGTCCCCTTTGGCTCGACATGACTACTCAAAATAAATACCTGCTCAATCAATTAGATTTTCACATTAAACTTGTGCGAGCCAAGTCAGAATTCTATATGTTTGTTGCGGGTGGAAGAATTAAAATTCTAGATGCAGTACTTCATGTTCGACGAGTAAAAATTGCACCAAGTATCATTTTAGAACATGAGAGACAACTACTAACACATAATGCCTTATATCCTGTTCAACATACAGAAATGCTTACCTATACCATTCCACAGGGGAGCATGACACATAATAAAGAGGGACTGTTTTGAGGTCATATGCCAAAGTTAGTTATTGTTGGAATGGTTGATAATAAAGCTTATAATGGGGATGTAACAAGCAATCCTTTCAATTTTCAACACTATAATCTCAACCATATGGCTCTCTATAAGGATGGAACTAGTCTACCATTTAGACCCCTAACTCCTGATTATAGTAAAGGCCTATGTGTTCGTGAATATATGACTCTTCTACAAAGTCTTGAACTATTTAATCGTAATGAAGATTTTGGTATTACCCTGGCGGATTATGTCGCAGGTGGTTACAATCTTTATGGTTTTAATCTAACACCTGATCTATCACTAACAGACCATGCACAACCATACCAGGAGGGTAATCTTAGATTAGAGCTGAAGTTTAGTACTGCACTCACAAGCTCTATAAATGTAATCATTATGGCAATTTTTGATGGTAAAGTGGAAATTACGAGACAACGCAACTTTCTTGTTGACTATAAGGGCTAATGTTTACCAGTCATGAACTTGCTATTCTCATTAATAAAAATCAACAATTTTCCAAAAAACTTTTTCCTTGGAATCTATCCATTGAATCGTCTTCCAATTCAACTGAAGTATTCTCCAATTGGACTTATTCTAAATACTGATACTGCCAATTTGCCAGGAACACACTGGATTGCTGTGGTTGTTCTTTCAAATAATCGTGGTGAAGTATTTGACTCATTTGGATTATCGACACCGCCGTGCCTTCAAATCTGGATGAATAATCATTGTAGTCGTGGATGGATTTCTAATAAACTTTTTATTCAAGGACCTTTAACTACTGTATGTGGTGCTTATTGTCTTTACTACCTTTATAATCGTCTTATACTTAAACGTAGTATGAAAGATATTCAAAAACAATTACTCACATTTAAAAATGCTGACACCTTTATACTACAGTATATAAAAATAGCTTTCAATAAATAATTATATTCTTTCAATGATAATGTACTTTTATATAAAAAAATATATAAAAAAATGAGATTGATCAACTCTAATATCTGACTTTTTTTATTATAATAAGCATAGATAGGGTATAAACAAAAATAAGTTAATAAATATAAATATCTATTCATCAAATTTGTCAAATAAGATGGTATATATTATGAATGTAATGTGTAGTGCTTTAGACTTGGTGTTTATTGAACCTCCTGTTTCGCCAATATGTCGATGTAATAGAGATAGACGACTTGTTAATCTCATCACTCAAGATATTTTATGTTTACGTAAAATTTATAATAAGGTAGAAACAACTGAAGTTGGAACTTATATTCCTCTAATAATAGAACAACTAACACGACACTATTGGATCCGTCACAAGTGTTGGAGAAAGTCTAAATTTTTACAAAATCTAACAGAATCAATTATCATTTTTGAACGATCCATTAGGCTTCAATTAATTCGGGAACAACTAATGACTCTTATTGATTCTATACTCAATGCTGATGCTTCACTTACAGAAGATAATCCCCTCTCGCAACTTGTACTTGATATCAATATGGATTTGGAATCTTCTATTGCTTTTAAAACGTTGGATGAATCACATCGAATTAATTTAATTTTGGATCATATTTGTGACTCATTTGAATGTCATTTGATTTTTACACATTACCTTCCATCATGGCATCAATCGAAACTTAATACGTGTAATGATAGAAATGAAGTCCGTACATTTTTTAACAAGTACTACACAGCTGAAGCTTTTGATTCTATCTTTCACTTACCTAATGCCAGTGACTAAATATAATATTATGTTATTTTTAAATTTATTTACTTTGTCCAATAAATTTTACCTATCTAACTTGTTTTATATATCTCATCATGTTTGAATTTTAATAACTTATAATAAATAAAAGTAATATCAAAATAATCATAAATATATATATATAAAACATTTATTCGGAAAAAAAAGGTTATATAATTACATTACATAATAATTAAAATCGTTTTTTAACAATACAAAAATTACATATAATGTTGGGCATTATTTTCCCAATTGTCATTGAGATCATTCTCAACATTAACTATTGTTGTGTCCTCGTCAAAAATCGGCGTTCTCATCGCGTCCTGTCGAATCAATGAGAGTTTATTAACCCACTTTTGTGTGAATAATAACGAAGAACATAGACCTTTTTGTGCTGGCATCCAGTGATTCACTGAGTGCCTGGAAATGCTGTATTTCTGGTGCTATATAAAGCTATCAGAACCAGCTAAAAAGAGTCCACAGTTCCCAGTTCGTTTATAAGATACGCATTAGACAACGGGTCTAGTAACGTATAATAGACAGATATTTCAAGTCTGATTTTGTGTGTTTCTAATTTGAGTCTGGCTAGTAATACATTTATTGTATAACTCACGACCTTTCAGTTGTTTTTTCATTGACTTTATAGATTGGGAATAATATAAGAATAAGAATAGAATAATTAAATATATATAACGAGACAGTTTATTTACAGTGGTGCAATCCGAGTGAGGAAATCCAAAATATAGCCAGACGAGTTAAGACTCCGAGAGATAGCCAGAAGACGCCAGAGGAACTCCAGAGGCAACGACATGCCGAGAACGTTGGGGTAACAAGGAACGCTGATATGAAAGAAAAATTAAGAGAGGTAAGTAAAAGGAAAATGGCGGCTCCTAATATTGATCATTTTATGGCGTTAGTTAGGGACTTAACACTAAGCGTCAAAGACATGACAGATGCACAGAGAAATCAAGGGCAACTGGCCTTTGATCAATCTGCACATTTAAAACCGACTGCTTATACGCCAGACCAAGACTGGATCTTATGGTTCCATCGGTTTGAAACTTATGTAGAATCTAGACACCCGACTGAGGCACAAAGGAGAACTTTACTTATAGGGCGATTAGGAGACGTAGCTCTTCAAACCCTATATGCAGTTGACCCAGGTTTAGATAATCAAAATTATGTGGAGATGGTTCAAACGTTAAATGAACGCTTTCAAGGCGCACAAGGCGATTGTATTGCTAGACATAAATTTCAAAATGTTACACAAAAAGCTACCGAATCGTTGGATGAATATTTCACACGTGTTAGTGTGATGGCCCACCATGCTTTCCCACAGAGGAGACTACATTTTTTAGACGAAATGGTAATGGATCGATTTATCTTAGGCGTTGCCTCGTTATCGCTCAAAGAAACACTTATGAGTTGTACGTACGATAATGCTAATCATGCTTTAAGGGACGCCAAAAAAGTTACTATCGCACAAGAAACCTGTCGAAAAACCGGAACGAAATCCGTATTATTCGTGGAACAAGACGACCATCTGGAAAGGATGGTTAATAATCTGGTAAAAGAAAATTTTTACGAGTTCATACGGCAACAGGCCGTAGGACGGACACCACCTGTGGCCCCCCAACGCTGTAGCTATTGTGACCAACAGGGACACGGATGGCAGGAGTGTAGAACGCGCCTGATTCGGTTGCTGCTGCATGGTTTGTATCTTCTTGGTTGAACTGCAGACTTGATTCAGTTACATGAAGTCCAATGACAGCAGGAGCGTTTTTGCCGAGTATCTCTAACACTTTGAGGTTGATACTAGAATACTCTAGTTCTCGGCCTCCCTCTGCACCAGTTCTTCGCATTTTTTATCTCGTTTTTGCTTAAATAGATTGGAGAGGGAGAAGGATTTTAGTAATGATGTTATTAATTAAACAGTTAGATAATTTTATATTTAAAATTAAGTTATTAGAAAGTAATCATAGTAAAGAATATGATTCTTATATATAGTATGCATTAAAAGATTAAATCAGATAATGTTTAAACTATTTTTCTAAATTTGAACTATTTTTAAATTTTGCTTTTGAGATTATGAAAATTAGTGCAAATTATTTTGAGAAACATAAATTAAGTAACTTATACAATATAAAATATAATTGATACTTATCATAGTTATTGTTTTTATGTTGGTTGACCAAACAGTATCGCGTAAATACTTCCATGGTGGAAGTTTCGTCGTAGCTGGAACCAAATTATGCCCCAAAGCGATCATTTGATCGAGAATGTCCTTCCAAACCTTTTTTTATCTTTATTTGTCAAGCATGAACTAAATCGACTGAATAATTTTTTTTTCATAGATCGCATCAAGAAAAATAATGTATTTAGCATCCATGGTATAATTAATAGGTAAAGTAGTAATAAAAGAGACTAGACCAAATGAACTAAATGAACAAAGACTAGCAATGTATTTCTCTTTCGAAATATAGCTCGTAAACAAAATAACAACCATTGCCTTATATAATTGTATGGCTTGAAAAATAAACAGACTATTACTATTGTCTGCATCTATTTAAAGATTCTTAGAGTGTATTAACTGAAGCAAAGATTGAATTATCTTTGCCAAAACTATTCACTCTTCACTCTTCACTATTCAATAAATTTTCCTCCACTATTCACTATTCACTATTAAAGTTTTATGCAAGAGGCCTCAGCTCCAAGCAAGAGAAAATTGTAAGTAGCGAAGACATAAAAATTACCAACATTAAGTCACGTGAACAAGGTCCACTCGGAACAGTGTACACAGGTAAAATTGACCCACCCCTGATCAATCTCCTCTGGAGCAGAAGTAGTGGTCGAAGTTTATCTAACTCCTACGTTAGAAGAGGCTCTTTTTATATATATAGAGGGAAGAGAAGTGAGGTCGTGTAAACAACCGGTTTACTCCGCCAATACTGTACAACATTTCACGTGGCCAACGCTCGCTAGACTTTCTAATACACACACCGAGACAGTGACTTTGCCCAGTCTCACAGTAGTATGGGGAGGCGATCTACCCCTATGACGAACAACTAGTTACAGATGGACACATATTAACTACTACCGAAGAAAACAGTCGAAGGGGGCAGGACTCGTAACAGTGGATAGATGATCTACAACTTTATCAGAGCCCTAACTTCAACAGGAAAAAATCAAAGAAATACTCGATAAATACAGTGATTTTTTTCTCTCACTCAGACAGCGATTTGGAAATAACTGACCTTGTACAACACACTATAGACACTAGAGATGCAACCCCGGTGCGTGAAGCACCAAGGAGAATCTCCCCCCATAAACGAACGATGGTTTCAGACCTGAAGACAAGAGGAATTTTTAGATAATTGGACAGTCCATGGTCCGCACCAACGGTAATTGTAGGGAAACCAGATGGCAGCCCCCGAATGTGTATCGACTTTCGAAAGGTTAATGATTTAACTAAGAAATCCACTTTTCCGATGATTCGGATTGAAGATGCTTTAGAAAGTTTATCAGGGGCCAAATGGTTTTCTACGTTGGATTTAAATCAAGGCTATCATCCAATCACTATGAATCCGAGGCATATAAAAAAACCGCTTTCAGCACTTCCTAGAGTCTATAGACTCTATACGAATAGACTCAGATGCCGTTTGGTTTAAGCAATGGACCAGCTACTTGCCAGAGACTGAAGAATTTGATATATCATGGTCTCTTGTTAGAAACCTGTATCGCTTATCTAGACGATATAATAATTTATGGCCTAAATTTTGAGGAATATTTAGAAAGGTTACAAACTGTTTTTCAACGAATTAGAGCCACTGTATTAAAATTGAACCCAAGGAAAGGCAACTTACTAAAGCAAGAATGCAAATTTCTGGGCTTTATTATAGGCCAGCGAGGAGTCCGTGTAGACCCCGCCAAGGTCGCTCATGTCACTAAATGGCCTCGGTTACATATCACTAAGGAACTCCAACAATTCTTAGGACTAGCCACGTACTTCCGGGAGTATATCAAAGGATTCGCAGACATTGCGAGGCCTTTATACGAATTAACGAGACAAATCAACAGTTCAACTGGAACGAGAAAGCAGGAGAGGCTTTTGAGCGACTGAAAAAGTATTTGACAAGTACCCCTATCTTGGTGTATCCCCAATTTCATGAAACAGCTGGACGTTTAATCCTGGACTGCGACGCTAGTTACACGATGGTATGAGCGGTACTATCACAGGAACAAGATGGGCATGAACGTGTAATAGCCTATGGATCGAGATACTTGAAAGAACCGCTAGGTTTAATAACCTACCTAAGGAAATTTTGACCCGATCTACTAAATTTCATGTATGAACCGACCGTTACAGCCTTACCATGAAGGGTTTTCAAAATCCGTCTCGACAGCTGACACGCTGGCAAGAGGAATTGGCTGTCTATGATTTTACAATCGGTCATCGATCTGGATTGACCCATTTAAATGTTTACGCACTTTCAGGAAGAGCGACTAGAAACTATTCAGGATGTCCCTCCTGCTCACCGGAAGAAAACAGTAAGGTCGAGCCTGTAAATCCTTACCTAAATTAAGAAATTTTTCATGAAGTAGCTACAGTTATTACCCCAAGTATTTTATCTCTGAAGAATATTGCTCATCAACAAACACAAGACTCGGATTTACAATGGCACATCGAACACTTATCCGAGGTACATTGCCATCGTATGACGAGCTAAAGAAAATCAAAACTCGAAGATTGCAGTTACGTCGAGTTTGGGACACTCTTAACTGTGACGAGGGCCTTGTTTGGTGTCAAACGGACCCTGAAACTAAAAAAAGTACCTCTCATATCAGCGAGCCTGGTCTCAGAAATTCTAACAGCTTTTCATGATAGCCCAACTGGAGGCCATTGGTCTACACCGAAAATGGAAGCGGCCATTAGAAAACAATACTGGTGGCCCTGCGCTTCAAAAGACATCAGTAGCTTGATACAGAATTGTACTGTATGCTCCCAGTGTCAACATGCATTTCCTAGTAAACTCGCACCATTAATTAATATCCACACAAATCGACCTTTTCAAAAAGTCGCTTTGGATTTTGTGGGACAACTTAAAACTACAAAAAGGGGAAATTGATACATACCTGTAATGATGGATTTCTTTAGCAAATGAACAGAAGTCATACTTCTATCAAAAATGGACGCTCAGGTCATGGCACAAACAATAATTGATTATTGGATTAGGCGATATGGTACTCCGGAGAGTAATCATACCGATCAAGGATAACATTTTATGAGTGAAACCATGACCATGGTCTGTAATTTGTTAAACATTGAACAATCCAGATCGAATGGTTATCTCCCACATGGAAAAGGACGCTCAGAGACAACAATACGACAAGCGCTCTAAGGAAGTGACGTTTAACAAAGGAAATTTGGTATGGCTTCACAAAGTCACACCAGAGACTGGAAGAGCTGCCAAGTTCTGGCGTCCTTGGGTTGGACCTTAGAAAATTACGGAACAACTTAGCCCAGTCACGTTCAAAATAAAGATTTTTAAGCTGGTGAGTCGAAAAAAGCCACTTATTTTACACGCAAAAAGACTTAAAGCGTTCGTCGGCGTGTATATATAAAAAAATTAGTAAGCATGCAACAGCTGCACAAAAACGAATAGTCATGTCAGAACCTGGTCCCGGTATAAGCCCCAATACTACATATCTCGGTGACTCCATTGAAGATGGAGAAGCGATAGCCGAAATTGTTCAGCCGCCTACAGTATATGCCTAGGTGGAAATACCCATGGTGGCGGAAGAAGTCACCCTATCTAATAAAAAAACTGGAGCTAGTAAACAATACCAACGACCCTGTCTAGGGAATAGACACTAACAAGTGATAGAGACTAGCAGAAAAACATAATGCTATGACCGTGTACATATATAGTCTAAAAGTAAAAGAGCTTAACGTATAATAATAGAATTTAAAGAATTTAAGACTAGACACATGCGAACCGCAACTATAACTAATAAAAACCCTACATCCTATCTATTTTCAGATGTTGAAGCTACTTGTACTAGTGCTGGTCATCTGTAATCTAGGCGAAACCCGGCCACAGATATCCAACGTACCTCGAAAAGAAAGTAAGGGATTTGATATCTGGGGAGTTCTGACCGCTATGACTTCTAGCCTAGCCGGTCTTGGTGCGTTAATACCCCCCTGTTGCAAGCAGAAAGGAAAGATGCAACGGCGTTTAGGCAAGCGATAGATGAGAGAGACTAAATTTGGAAATTTAGTCACTGCTAAAGATGGAATATTCTGTCAGTGTGGGGAGACACACGGACATCAACCCCATGCCGTGGGAACCCCAGTCTCTCTTTCGGTTGTATTCGGATAGGTGGAAACAAGCCACATACACAAATGGGTGGCATTGTTATGCCTGATAGGTGGCTATAAAGGAGAAATAGTTATTCCGGCGCAAACGCCTATATTTGTTGGAGCAGCTAATGAAGTATTGCATCAAGTTAGCATTGAGTTAACTATTCCTGAGTTAACAACACCAAATGAGTTACACTAGTTAAGTTACACCTCGGATGTAAAGCAGTTGGACTTTGTATCTGCACAATGGAGAACCATTGCGTCCGCTGGATGAAAATCTAGGCCCCAATTTGTCTAAAATAAAATATGTCTTAGATATTCTGAACAATACCATAGTAGTTGCACAATACAACAAGATTGTTATCTTGGCAAACGTATATGATTCTAAAAGTGGCGGATCTGTACAGAGGTCTGGGAGGCTTGGCAGAGGGAGTTCTGAACTCCTATAAAGGTTTTCACCATCCAGAAAAAATTGTAATCTCGGATAAAACAATTTTTTGCTATGACGAAGCCACGAGCCTCACTCTTCAAGAAATGTAACAGCTACAAAAGTATATTTTTCGGCCCTTTTTTTGTCCATTTCATCATCTGGACAGCACTTTTGCAAATGAACTAATATTTACAATTTAAAACGCAGAACACAGTCAGACATGGATAGAGACGCTGGTGGTTAGCCCAGGACTATAAGTTACAAAACATCTCGGAGATTGCCTTAAAATATAAAATGGTACGTCTTAGGTGGCACGACTGTAGTTACGCGTCGGAGTTAGAAGAGAGAGATGGCAAGATAGTGGGTCGTGATAATAAAATAAAGTCTGAAAGAAGGTGAGAAATAATTTGTTGGAAAGGCATAGGCAATGCATGTATATATTGATAGTAATCTTATTAGCCTAGTTTAGAATAAACAAATAAAAGTTAACTTAGTTTAAAGAAGTAGAGAAAGGATAATAGATAATAGTTCAAATAAATATATTAATAAAGTATTATAGTTTAAGAAAAACATATATTTTGGCAGGAAAACTATTAATTTAAACCAGATTGATCAAGATTGGAAATCTATAAAATCAGGGATCAAATAGAATATAATAGTATTTTAGAAATAGGAATATGCGATGAATAATTATGTATGTTTGTAATCCGTATAATTACGCATAAATGTTTAAAAATAAATGTAAAATAATTAGATTGAAATAAATATGAAGAATTAAAAAATAAATTAGATTAAAGCGCTATGCGACGTATTCGTTATCTCAAATAAATGTTTTGTCCTAAAATGCTTAGTATTTTTTATACCAAGTGAGAAATGACATATTAAAGGTCTAAAAAATATTTTAGAATCAATAACAATTTCCAAAAAATATAGTTTTGTTTTTATACAGTAAATCAGAAAAATCTATTTGTAAAGTGTAAGATCATACGCCCCAGGCAAATTGCTAAGATTAAAGCACTTGTATTTAGCTGCGTTATACAAATGTTTGTGAAAATGAGAGAGAGAGAGAGAGAGAGAGAGAGAGAGAGAGAGAGAGAGAGAGAGAGAGAGAGAGAGAGAGAGAGAGAGAGA
>JAYRBW010061432.1:0-10353 GCA_036023295.1 Invenusta paracnida | reverse complement strand
ATTTCTGCATTAGCACTGAGCCTTAAAGAACTATTTGATATTTAAAATTTCTGCATTAGCACTGAGCCTTAAAGAATTATTTGATATTTAAAATTCTGCATTAGCACTGAACCTTAAAGAACTACAGTAGACTAATGGCAATGGCAATGCAAACGCAATGACAATGCTTATTAAGTTATTACTTAAAATTGTCATCAAAATATAATTATACATCGGATTGAGCTGCGTTTTTTTCCCATGATAGAAAATCGTTATTATTATCCAACACTGTTGTTTATTTATCTGCTATTATTTGCAAACCTATAATATTTTACTGGAAACCTAATTCTGCCTTTTTGGTATAATTACCCATATGTCGATAAATTGTACATAATAACACAAGTATAATACAAAATACAAAATAACACAATATTAATATTACATTAAAATATTTACCTGTGAAATTGAAGTGTGCCATCAGATCTATTGGTGCAATTAATTGCACAACTTTTCGGCATTTCGCTTTTGCCACCCAGAGAATAAAAACTTCGAAAATGAAACTACAGGGAATTCCCTGCTGTGCGGTGTCTAGTGATTCATTTAAAGTCTATGGGTAGGTATCATTTATTAACAAATATTCGAAATTTTTTAAACAATTAAAACTACTTTTTAAGTTAATTTTATTTATAAAGAAATATCACTAAAAATATTAAAACAATAATCTAATCATTAAAACAGTTTTAATATAAATTATGAAAGTTACAAATACATAATTAAATTTAACTTCCTATTTATTACAATAATTAAAATTATATTTATTAATTATTTTCAAAACAGACAAAACATTTATTTAACAAATTCAATACCTTAAAATCTTTGTCCAAATTGAAATTTTTCAAAAATGCAATAACCGTCATAGCATCTAAAAATTGTGACATGAATATTAATATGTATAAATAATATTATCAAAGAAATAAAATCAATAATTAACATTACAATATACACCAAACAAAATATTATCAGCATTAGAAACCAATTTTCACAAATAACATGTTGTTGTTTATTATGTTGCCCAATAATATGAACAAACTATAAGGCCATACAATATATTGGAAATGTGTATATTATACAGATTTCCACCAAATAGGTAGGTTTTAGAATTTTTCGCCTGGGATTTTAACCATAGGTTCCATGTACTACTTACAAGTAGCCCATAACAAGTAACATCAAACTGATCATGTGGCAAATGGTGAAAGATTGTAACAGTTGAAAGTTTTAACTTTTTAGGAAGCTCGATTAATAACAAAGGGAGAAACGGAAAGAAATTGAAGATTCGTCTTGCCATCGCAAGTCAGGCCTATGTCGACCTCAACAAATTGTGGAAATTGCATTACAATTCAAAAGGCACGAAGCTCAGACTGTTGAAATCGTTAATCTTTAGTATTGCCCTTGATGGATGCGAATCTTGGACACTGACGCAAGATGAATGTTCGCGCATTGAAAGATTCAAAATTTGGTGCCACCGTCAAATGCTGAACATCAAATGGGAGTCGAGAACCACGAACATCACAGTACTAGAGAAAGTGCACAATCCCGATAGTTTTATCAACATCATCAAAAGGCGGAAAGCTACTTTTTTCAGTCACATCCGTTGGCATGATGGAAAATGTCTCGAGAAGACCATCATGGAAGGAGCAGTCGAAGGTAGATCAGAACGTGGACGACCCAGGGCCAGATGGATTTACTCTATCAAAATATATGGTTGATCGATGACGGCTACCAATGAAAGCGCGATGGAACGAGCTGGTTGGAGATGGACAGTGCAAGAGGTCACGAAAGGACGGCTAACGACCTGATCGACCTACTACTGCCTAATACAGGGTGTAACAGAAGTAACAAGACACTTACGTCGATTAAATTTTATTTTAAAGATTTCACATTATACTTAAAAAATAGCATGACAAAAATATTATAACGTATAGCATGTGTTGTACATTAATAAAAACTAACATTTGGAAGAAAATGCCCATTTGACACTCTTTAATTTAAAAGTTAAAACAACTTTTGAAATAATATATTCTATACATATAATTGTCTGGTTACTTCTGTAACACCCTGTAGTATAGCTAATTGTGAAACTTGGCTTAATCCAGATATTTCCGACAATCTTATTTATATTCCTTATTCTCTGTTTATATTCACACTAAAAATCATATTTCTGTTGAATTCTTAAATGCGTTTGTGCAATCCAATCTTTTCGAAAATCTATTATTATATCTATCGAAACTTAATTCAATATTTGCTTATTACTACATCTCACCCCATACAGCTATAAAGTAGAATGACCTGATTTCTCATCATATTACTAAGTCTGTGTATTTGAGCCATGAAATACATCCCAAACCCTTGATAGTAAATGAGAAACCTTTCATACATACTTTAGTTAAATGTTCAGGCATCAACTCTAAAAAATCTTCCTAATTTCTCGAACTGATAAACTTTGAATTACCTAAAAAATTAAATATATAATTAATGACCACTGGAAAGAATTTTATAATAAAACTTTCAGATTAAAATAAACACGTTTTAACCACCATAAATCGAAAATTAAATTAAAAGTTGTAACAACCGCAGAGCAACAATCAAAATAAAACTCAGTTCTGTGACAAAACCACACATGTCTAGATTTTTAGTGTGGTATTAAATTTTAACATACCCCATCGGCTCTATACCAGCACTCGACATTCTTCCTAAAATAGTGATACTATTCAATATCTTCCGTAAAAACTTAGCATTAGAATATCTCCTGCTTTTGATAATACTCTAATTGTACCAAAGCGAAAGATTATATAAGTCTGCACATTATGCCTATTATCGCAAATTTCTTTCAAACATTAATAAATCCTTCTTTTTGGAAGAAAGCAGATGTCATTCCAGTTGTAAAAACCTACCGGACATCTCTATCTAATCTTCAGCCCATTTCATTGCTTTTGACACCCTTTAAAATCATATAGAATATACTGCTTCTCTATGACAAAATTATTCTACTTACTCACTACGATAAACTTTAGTTTGATTTTAGCTTGAACTTCTCTACCCTGATCTTCCAAATTAACTATATATATTACTAAATATCCTGAAGATCTCAAAATCGAAATTACTGAACATATATCATATGATTTCTAGCGTGCCCTTGATAAAATAAATCATGATGTCCTTCTAAATCTTATCTATAAACTCAATTTTCCTATTGATAGCTTTCAATGGATTCAAAGTTATCTCCTAAAGATCTCAAAAAGTATATATTGCTCTCTATAGTAATCTCCAACTTGTAACCTCGGGCATCCCAAAAGGTAGTCTGATATGGCCTTTCCTCTTCAAGTCTTCAAAATATCGAAAATAGATACAACAGACTTCTTAAAAATATCAAAATATTTAGATTCTACTCAACCGCTTCACTCTTTTTTGCTTCCAGTCAGTGCCACCAATGGCCATATCCTTATCTCTTCCTGCAAAACAAACAGTCTAACTTGATCTTGTATCCCACTTACCAGTATTCACTATAATACATAGTTTCAGGCAACAGACACTTTCCCCTTTTTTCTGATTACACCTGTTCATTTCAATTACTGAACAGTATTTCAATTGTACTATTCATAATAAACTAATATTATTATCTGTGCATAAATCTCCAAACTATAAATGTACATCTAAAAATATAATTTAAAATACTAAATAAATATCTAAATATCTATTATAAATATATACGTAATGCATTTTAATTTTAATTTTAATCATTTTCGAAAAAATTAACAATGAGAAAAATAAAGTTGATCAAATTAAAAGACGTCACAAAAAAACAACAGAATCGATGTTCTAAATTACTTTAAATTGTTAAATTGAAAGTAACTAAAATTATAATTGAATTAGAACTTTCTGGCAAACAAAATACTGAAAATTATTTACCGTAGTCATATTGATGACGAGTTGGCTCTTTTGCTTTTGGTTCAATCAAAAATTGGCCTACAAACCCGATCTTTTTCTTATACTCTGAAGGTAATAAATAATACAAATGAGTATTTTTTAAATAAAAAGATATGTATTAAACATGCAAAAAATAATTATAACATTAAATTGTATAGACATAATTGTATAATTGTACAGATATGCAATAACAGTATAATAAATATATAACAATTATAAAAGAAAACATTACATTCTATGCTAAAATATAAATAATGATGCAACCACTCTACAAATTGAATTAAATTGAATTAAAGAAAGGGGACAGAACTCTCGATGTGCAACTTATATCCATGATTATGACCATCATTCTTACCCTCTTATGACTATGATTATGATATAAGTTAAATTTTAATTGTATCATTCGAAAATATATGTTTTAATTTGTAAAGCGGTATTCTAATTACTTAAAAATTTAAATATACTGTTATTTTAAATTTTCGTTCACAATAGAAAATACAATAATATTTTCCAATGAAATTTATATAATACACTTGAGATATTTCCTAAAATATTACAGTAATCTGCTATATAATGAAAAATTATGACATTTAGCGCTTTTTAAAATGAAATGATACATAATTAATGAAGGTTAGTAAAATCACATTTATGTACATACAATATGCAGACAGTCTGAATAGTCATACCTTAATCAAGAGATGAAATGTTTTTTTAATTCAAAGTATGTTTTTATTATTCAATATCAATGTAATAACCAATAATATTCAACATAATATCCAAGAATATCCAATGTAATATCCAAGAATATCCAACGTAAAATCCAACGTGATATTCAATACACCTACTCGTATATATATACATATACTCAAATACAAATAAATATAAATTAAGACACCTTGAGAAACATAAAATAAATATATTAGATACCTACGTCAAGAATGTGTATAATATCAATACATAACTATAAAACGTACCAACTGCCATGCGAAAGAAGTTTGCCATATTGGAATTTTCTAGACCAACGTCAGTATTCAATAGGGATTGATAACCTTCTCGACCTCCCCAAAATACATAATTTGCAGAACCAAGCTTTTTAGCTATTTCGAGACCTTTCTTCAGTTGTGCAGCAGCAAATGCAAATACATGAGAATCTGGATTAGTCGCAGCGCCGTTCATGTACCTAAAAGAGGCGAAATAAAACACAATGTTATACAAAACATCACATATAGAAGGACAATAGATTTTGAATTAGAGAGATGATCGTCAAGGTTTTCGATCAGAAAATAGGTCATTCTATCGGATTATGTCAACAATTTACATTACAATTCAATATTGCTAAGAATTAAATGTTATCATAATTTTGATTGCACCTAATCGAAACATTACAAAATCCAACAAAATGGTTTCGGTTATAACTCAAAATTTTGTTTAATTTTTACAGTAGATTTTATGTTATCATACGAAATATATAAAAGTCAATACGGTTCAATACAGTTAGTTTTAAAAATAGCGGGAAACAGTAGATTTCAGTGAAACAAAATGTTATAGAAATCATATACAATCTAAGTTTTGTAAAATAAATTTGCATTCAAAATAATGCATTAATGGCAAATATCAATCTATTTTTAGAAAAAACATAATTTGCGTGATATTTGCACATTGTTATTTACATACGAATATTCACATATTATTTAAAAGAGCTCAATTTTGATAAATGCATGTAGCAAATTTGGTTTTCAATCGCTTTTTTGAATATAATAAATTAAAACACGTGCAATTACCCATTATATTTTATTATAAGTGTTAAAGTTAAGAATTATTTCCAACCCAAGCTACTTACTAATAATAGAAATAAACTCCAACTTTCAAGTCATAAAAAAATAAGAAAAATATGTTTAAATATTTTGAATTTTAATCAGATAATCTCGAATTCACTTCAATTTGAAATTTCTTCGAGTTAGCTAAACATTTAAGTATTTCAAGATAGATATTCCGAAGTACACGCTATATATACTAATAGGTATGCTATCATTTTACCGTGGATGACTGAATAAATTGCATGTTGCCCAAAGTAATTTGACACCAGTTTTTTGTTGAAGTTCAAGAGCTAAATCTGTGATCTCGTCAAGATTTTTATTTGTTTCTTCCAATGTAGCTCCTTCAGGAGAAATATCTCTAGAATTAAAAAATGTAATTTTAATAATAATGCAAAAAATCCAGAAATACATTCATCTAACAAACAATATACCTGTCATGAAAGCACCAGAACTCTACACCAAGCTTTTCAAAAAACTCAAATGCAACATGCAAACGGCGTTTAGCAGTTTCCATGTTATCTTCACCATCCCAGGGTCTCACAAGTGTAGGTCCACCAAATGGATCCAACCCTATATAAAAAATGACTGATTAGTAAATCAATGCAGTTTCTCTTTATTATTCTATAGTGTAGTCGAAGTTGACTAGAAATTTTCGTCCCTTTTAATAAAAGTATACATTTTAATTAAATATGTAGTCTAAATGTCAAGATTTTCAGGTGATTTAAAAAGATTTCTTTTCTTCAATCTTTATCACAAAATAAATGTTGAATGTAAACTCTTCAGAGAACGCTAAAAATACACATATGTATGTAGGATATTCATAGATATATTCTAAAGAAGAACTGTAAGTACTGCAATTAGAATAATGAAAGTAAAAAAAGAGTTAAGTTATTAGTACTAGTATACACGAAAACTTAAATGAAGGTTCAATGATTTTTACAAAAGATAAAAACAGCCTATCCTTTACGGTTATAAAATTACAGTATAATTAAGCCGCAAGAAATTAAAAGTGCACTCATCTATATATAAATTTGTAAAGCATTTGCAGAGTAAAATAAAATAAAATTTTATTTACTTCCCCAAATAAACGAATTTACAAAAAGAATCCAATGTATAAGAAAACAACAAACCTGTTCCTCTAAACGTGTGCCAATAGCAAACAGAGAAACGAAGCCAATCTTTCATAGATCGGCCGAAAACAACCTAAAGAGATGTAAGAGCAAAAGATATGGATCAGTGTTGAAGAGAAAAACGTTAAGCAAGATTTGGATGACTTACAGATAGCGCCGTATATTTTTTAATATATTACTTTTTTGTTACTGGCTGTCAGTCAACTAATAGCTATACATATGCAAGGATAATATTATTTGATATACATTTTAGGGTTGTCAAGAGTAATATATTACTAGTAGTAGTAGTAGTAGTATCTACAACATTATTATAATATTATATAAATATAAGTATTCAAATCTTTAGTGTAAATAAGCGAAATAATTTTATGTAATAACCAAAATGGATCATATAAATTTTTTAAATTATAATCATAGTGAATATGCATATTTTAGTGAAAGTTAGAAAACAGCTTAAGAATTAGTGACGGTAGAGATAAATAAGGTTAGAAAACTAAAATATGATACTAGAAAATAATTTTTTGCTGTAATGTAATAGTCAATACATTATACCTACAACAATATAATATATTGAAAATACCTACGAAAGATAGCAAATGATTCTTTAAAAAACGGATACAATCAAATTATTTATGACCTTTTAAAAGAATACGGTTTATCACAAAATAAATATATACAAAGTTGAAGGTCATACTGATAGAGTAAATATTCAATATTAAGTGTTTTTATTTGGAGGGTATAGTGACTGTATTTATAAAAACCAAATAGATAATAAGAGAACACATTAGGATTATAGATTGGAATCATAACAGACGAAGGAATAATCGTTTATTACACAAAATGAAAAAAGTTTATTTCAGCGAGCAGTCGTTCATCTTTATCAAGGGTGCACTACATTAAATAATGAAAAACAATATTACAAAAAATCAAACAAGCTTGAGACACTAGTACCCACTTGCAACGCCAGCTAGTCAATCACTGAAGGCTGTGAGAGATGTTGCGGGGAAGTTGGCGTCGCTCTGTCTCTGCCTCAAGTATCGACTGCTCGACTACGAAATATAATCTCAAATTTCCATAGATCCTACGAAATCGCTAGAGAAGCTCATGGGTGCTATACTTTTTCGAGATTCTATAGAGAAGGAAAAATCGAAACTCTGGCTTACTACAAAATCCATGGCCTCTGTCTACGGTCTACCAAATATCTACAAAGATAACATTCCCTATTGAATTTTTCTGTCACCCTTACTTACACTTTTTTCCAAACTCGTGACAGATATCCTCAACTTGGTAGTTAGACATTATGATAACACTACTGTGAATTCGTTATTAAACGAGACTCGCAAACTTGCTTGATTTATCCGAACGTACTATACTATCTGTGAACAATATTTGCCAACTCCTTAAGCTTTGTTTATCCTCAATTCATGTTGTATTTAAGAATGAATACTTCTACCAAACTTTCAGTTACGCCATGGGGTCACTCTCGGTTTCTGCAGCTGGGTCGAATTTGGTCATGGAAGACGTCGAAGAAAGAATCCCTTAGTGTCCTGGAAAGTGTTTTTTTTGTTGTCGAGAAAATATTCACTTTTCTAGTACCACGGTATACGCTGCTAAAACGGATAGGTGAATGATACCTGGGGTCCTGATTCCAGAGAATATGGCCAATAGCTTTCACGCTCACATTAATTCCACTGTTCAAGACTCTATTTTTCATCGAAAAAGAACTCTTTCAATATGATTGCCTTATTGGACGTGTGCATCAAGAGAGACAAAAGTCGGTTTGTGACTAATGTTTTGAGAAAATCCACTAACACTAGAAATACTTGGATTTCAATTCTCACAACCCCGGACATAAAATGTTTGTTGTATGAACATTACGAACATACGAGTGACGTATATCTGCTCCAACGCCTTTATTACCAGGCAAGAAATATTTTTTTACTTGCGGCAAAATGGATATCTAACCCAACTCAATTGTCAACCTCTAACTCATCCACCAAAAATTCTAGAAACGCTCTTTAGCCTCTCCTGATGTTAAAGGTGTATCTGAGCACATGAAGCCCGTCTTGATTAACCACCAACTAAAGGTGTCATATAAGCCTTGTCAAAAGTTGGACATATTGTAGTTATCTTGAGCCTCCGACACCAGGGGCAGATAGGATTCGCTTTTGGGTCCACTCTCGACGATATGCCGTCAAATCTGTACAGTGACCCCCCCTGAGCTGCACGAAGGTTGCTTTTCCTTTCCTGCTGAAAGGTATTTTTTCCATTCTCATCTTATAACCCTATTATTTTCTTCCCCATACACCCCCCTGGTGTGCAATCGGCAGATCTTTTATCCCTCACATGAAAACAGCTTTAGCGGCGACTAAGCTGCTCACACCAATTGTTAGGCCCTCCTCATTTCTTGTTCGTTTAGTTTAGTCTCAGTATCTGCGATCACATTTTCCAACAGGCCACAATACCCGGGACACATTGCAAGATTAGTTGACACTCCAGCTTCGACATCTCCCCCACAACTTCCCCGCTTCGATGTCCACTACAATCTGACCACAATCAAGTTTTTCTGGAGTCGATTTGTTGTCGGTACATATACCAGTACCTTTACACTTTAATCTGTTTGACTGCCATATGGAGCGCAATGACCTCCGACTTGTAAGATGAAGTGAAAATAGCTCTCTTCTTCTAATCCTAGTTACCACTGTAGAACCTCTCAATCCGCCCCTAGTCATGAAAGCTGTGCTTCCCAGAATAATCCATTTCACTGCATATTATCGGACTGCGTGGAACACCCATATCATACTCTTACCATTTTATTCCCATTCTTTATTGGACTGTGCTCAGACCATGTTGCATTTTTTGGTGACTTGAGATGGTGACTTCTATCTATCTAGCACAATCCCAAAAAGATCGGGGTTGAATAAAATTTGAGTATGTATCTTTAATAGTGATCTTCAGTATAATATTAGTGTGCTGAAGAAACCGACCTCGCTATTTCCAAACTTAGATTTAGCTTCTTTGTTATGCCCCATCTAAAGATAGTCAACTCTATCATGGAATTTGGCCTCTCTTCTTGTGTTCACTAGCTCAAACTGCAGTGGCCTCTGTGTACAGGTTCATTCATGAACTTTTAAAGTTTTCTTGTGGAGTTGATGAAGAAAAGAAACATTAATAAGGGCAACGCGGTTTATTGTGGTGAAAGAATATCAAATATTTATTCTGAATATTGTTTATATTTGGTTACTAATTCTTTAACTATGATTTAATCGATTCTTTTTTTAGATATCAGACTACTTAAGAGAACCCATGAACACAATTAATCATGTTATATTAATATTAAAAGGAAATAATTCAGTTTTAAGTATGTATGTATGTATAGGTTTTGTTGCTACATAATATGGTATATGAAATTAGCATATTGATATATAGTACAATTTTTTTTT
>JAYRBW010061431.1:0-30760 GCA_036023295.1 Invenusta paracnida | reverse complement strand
AGCTATCGTCAAACTGTTTCAAACCGTTTCAAACCAAACCGTCTTTGTGAAATGGCCTATTGTCTATAGTAATTATCAGAAGATAGAGAAATATATTTGAAAATGAATTTTTGTGTAAATTGAAACTGAAGTACCGAAATGAAGTTGATATATGAGTGTGATAGATAAGCTTTCATAACAACTATATTTTAAATAACATATATTGATTATATATATTTTAAATATAAACATAGTATATAGACAAATGAACTCAAAATAATACCTTTGTGTTTTGTTGGTGGAAATTTAGTTTTTGTATAATACATATCATGAAGGTTACTATAAAGTAAAGAAGAAATAATGCCTATTTGTCTATATGCAGCCTGGGTTCAATTCTAAAGTATAGAAAGTAAATAAATATTGGGGAAATTCTAACAGACAACTCATATTTAAGTATATCACTTTCAAAGAAATCTATCGTGCGTGTAGCAAGCTTTGATTTTTAACTTTTGGTGTCTCCATATTGTATTCACTATATATTGGTAATCTACCTTCTATACATTATTATCTATAGTTAATGATAACGGTGAGTCGAAGAGAGAATATATAAAGAAAGTCATATCATATATCTTGCTTGGAAGATACATATATATTTTTAAAGGGGAGCTCAATATAACGAATAAAATTCTTGTTTCACAGGAATATACATGTTAGGTAAAGCTTAAAAACAAAACTGTCGCAATAATTTTTTTTGCAAAAAAGTAATTATCATTGCTTGTTATATTTAAATCATCCTAGTATGTATAATAAGAATACATAAAGAATAATTATGGGTGTAAATAAGATTTATAATGTAATCAATATTACTTCTAATTAGGATATGATGATGATATCCATTATATATATTTATATATTTAACATAATTATTGACATATGAGTATGTAAGAAGGAAAACCTAGGAAATGATATATAATTATATCAAAATACACAGCTTAATATAATATTACACTATATATATATGCGTGCATATTTAATTTTTTGAAAAAACATTAAAAAAGATACTTTCATTTAAAATTGATCCTTCAACGTTCTTCGATAATTCTACAGACAATGTATACATATAGTTTTAAATTATTTTGATAATATACAATTCTAAGGTAAATTGGACAATGCTCCATTTTATCATTTTAATGAACTAAAACAGTTGTTAACACTTTTAATGACAATATTATAATATTATAATCTGAAAATGTTATAATCGTTATGATTACGATAATGATTATTACAATATAATCGTTAATATAAATTACTGATACTCGTATAATTTTATTATATCATAGTGTCTTTTACCAAATGTATTTAATTAAATTCGACTAATTTAAATTCCGACAGAAAAAACATCATAAGTTTAGCAGATAATTTTATTATCTTAAAGAACATAGAATACTCGTATTCTGATAAAATGTTCTTGGCTTTTAATACAGATTCTAGTTACTTTTTAATGCAAAATTCGGGTATGCAAGTTATCGCGATGAAAAGGTTTTGCAAAATTTATAAATGATAAAACTAAAATTATTATTTATAAAAATTTACAATTACTTTTGAAATGAATATTATATTCAAACTTTTTTTCTTCAATTTTTACCACTAGCGCTTTTAAAAAGAAGTTGCATCGCTTTTTGTATATTTCCTATCTGGTTATAATTCTTTCTTTACTATGTCGAAGCTGTAATGAAATATTTCTATTAAATGAAATTATAACTCTAATATAATCATTTACCCGTTGTTACAATATTTAATCTTGCATTACAAGAAAAAAAAATTAACAATATCAAAACAGTCGTTATTTTTAGTACAAAATGCGAACTACATGTTATAAAAATAATTTGATAGGATATATAACATTTTTTTAGAGACTTCTCAGTATAAATATCGAACGAATTACATTTTTATCCATATCTTCTCCCCTGTATTATATATATAGCATGCGGATTTTTTAAAACGTACAATCATTAGCTTGATACACCAAGCTAGAATGTTGTATCCTGTCGCTTCTCGAATCCTTTTATGAATATTATCTCATCCAAAGGTTATGATGATTACCTAACTCTACCTCTACATTTATAGAATGTATACTCATCTCTTTACTCAGATTATCTCTTCTCTTCCTCTCTCTCTCTCTCTCTCTCTCGTATTACTTAAAAACGTACATTCACTTATACATATATCGTCTATACCTAGGAAAAGGGCCCCTGGGTTAAGACTATCTATGTAGTACAGTGAGTACGCATACAACATTTACAATACTATTATACATTATTCCACATATATAACAGGCTCTTCTAGTACGGTTTGATGTATTTGTTTCACATATAAATGGATATTATGTAGATATTAAAGTTAACGGAAAAGCTCATAAAAGGCTAAATTTTTGTCTTCTCCTATATACCTACGAGTATATATAAAATAATAGTGGGGTTTGTATGGCATAGCGCAAATACTTACCGCATTATCTCTTTTATATATGAACGTACATTATAAACACAGGTAAAATTTACCAATCCACATTATGTATGTAATATGAGTTAATGTAACTGAAGAGTTATACCTTTAAGCTTTTAACTATGGGGATATTTTTGGAAAGGTACCAACTACAGTGCGTTCTTTTATATACTATTTTTAGTGTAGCATGGTGTATCTCTTTTAATATTTTCCATAAATTTTTATAATCCTTGACTCATTCGATCATATTTATTTGCCATATTTTTAGTGTAATAATAACATTTACATGTATCTACACATGTCCTTTATATACATTTCTAAAAGCATAATACATGAAAGAAGTAAATTCCTATTTAAGGCATTCATGCAGTATATATTTCTGAACTGACTGATTTATTATTTCTTGCTTTTTTAACGATGTTTCTAAATTAGAGTCTCACAAATGTTTTCTCAATTAAATCACACAGCAGAAAATATTCAAATTATTTTGAGTTTATTCATTTAATTAAGGAAATAATTTTGAGTATTTATAGAATTATTAGTTTATATTTAGAGTGGTTATTTTGATTTATTATGATTTGCAAAGTACTAAATAATAGAAATAATAAATAAGATTTAAAATTAATTAGAATATATATGTTTATATTTATTTTAGAACCGTACAAATTTTCTAAATATTTAAAATGTTATGATAAGAAGGTATATTACTCATCTAGAAAACAATACTTTTTATGAACGAAATATCTGACAAATCATATTTATTTTTAAAATACTAAAAAGATTATTATGTATTTTTAAATGACCATATTTATATATGTCTAGATAGCTAATTATAGACCATATATTTATGTATTGTAATACTGAAAATGTAAACATAATTAACATAATTATTCACAATTAACACAATTTATGATGATTATTTTAGCTCTAATAGATATTATAGTTATGAAACATTGTTATTTTTAAATTTGTAATATATTCGATATGACCAATGTGCATTTATATTAATAGACTTATGTCTCACACTTATTATCCATATATATATACAACTATAATAAATTATATTAGTCTATTATAACGCAAAGAATAATTTTGATTGTATAAACTTACTTGACTAACAAAAACTTCGGCAATGTCGTCAAAATCATCACAAGGATAATAGCAGAGGATCAGTCCAAAGTTGCAAAAAAGGGAATTTCTTGTGAGACAAACAATCTGTAAAAAATAGATCAAAAAGGAAGCTTATAGTGTTACATTAGTATAGTAATGTTTTAGTTAAACAATTATTGCATAAATCATAATGTAATTAAACATAGAGTTTCGACTCTTATTGATTCTGTATATGCAGTTTTATACAACTATTTCGTCTACCCAAAAGCTTTTGCAAAATTATGTTTTTAAGATTAACAGCAACTAAATTGTTTATACAGTAAAAAAGTTTTAGATACACAGGCAATACATAATATTTTACAGACAACTTACTTATGTTAAAATTGTACTAATACCTTTCTCTTAAAATTGAATTAATCAAACTATTTAATACTACTTTTAGTCAACCCATTTACATCAAATTTATTAAAATAAAACGATCTTATATTGTCGAAATTGTACAACGCGATGCATATGAAATCAATGAGTCAAAACTCTATGTATAATTACTCCATATGACACAAATAACGTTTCTTTATATTAAATATGTGAAGAAAAGCTGTAAGGAGATATGTCAGTTATACTTAATATAATTTTTATTTTATTTTAAGAAAAATAATTATTTTGTGAATGCATTTACATATAAATGAAGATGCCAAAAGCGCCAATGTAAATATATTAATAAACGAAATTAAATTATATTTTTCGATAATAAGATGTTACTTTGTATTATAAATCGATTAAATTTATATTTGAAATTCATGATAAAAGGTATCACAATAAATCAACCGAATTAAAATCTTATCAACTATAAGATTTTCCCACTGCCATCACATGCAATTATATAAACTAACTTCGAAAATTGTAAATTCTTTTTTTTAAGTAATAAGAAAAAAAATTAATTAAAAATATTTTTTGACCTACATATAAATAAAAAACATTTGATTTACTAATTAGGAAAAAAGAAAAAGATAAGAATATTATTTCAATTCACCAAATATCTCTAATTATAAAGAATACATTCCTTTATGCGTCTCATTCAATGTAGTTTGCGTTTCCATCAAACATAAATTTTCATGTTTCTCCATAAGTCCCCTTTCATTTTGAGTCTATAATTAATTTATGTTAGCTGCATTAACTACAAAGCATTAAATTTATATTCAAGAGGACGTGTAGTTACTAATAATAGTTTAATATACTTTTATTAAAAATATTCAATGCATTTTGAGAAGGTTATATCCAATTTGTATCCTTAATGTTTAAAATTTGGATTTATATTTAAAGTAATACAATAGTGATATAGTGATAATATTTTTTTCTAGTTTAAAGACAAAATACAATTACAATATACAACAGAATAAAATCCCTTTTAGTGAAAACTTTGATTAATTTGTACGTATTTGAACATTTCAATAGATAATTTGTGTTTTTAAATTGTATATCACAGTATTCGTTCAACTCATTGATTTTCTGACATTTTAAAATAAATTGAAAAACATGATAAATTCCGTAAATTTAAACTCAAATTTTGAGAATAAAATCGAGTTCAAAAATTATAAGTGAACATACTCAAGAAAATTAAGAACATTAAAAGTGTAAGATAAATTAATATAATAGCTTTCACACTTAGGAAGAAACTGCAAAGATTGATGCGTTGTTTTTCGGATGCTAGCATCCGAAAAACAGCTGTTTCTATGTATAATTATTGATCAATATGCACTAGCCACTCTGCTTCCGCAAAGACAAAGAGTTAGTGGTATTGAAAATGATTTGACACTTTTAAACTAATGCAGTTGTTGTGTATATTAACTCGTTCGTCTTCGATTTGTAGTGAAAAGTAATTCTATTGTTTTCATTTTCTCGACTGTTGAGCTCCGATGTATTGACATTTTATTCACTATAATAGTGCAAATACGATGTATATATGTATAATGCGATTATGCCTTTAATGTAGGTATTATTAATGGTACCATTAATGTACCATTATTAACTATACCTACTATATACTAAGATACCAAGCTAAGGTTTACTGAACTTAATTTTTTATATGTTTTAGATAGAAAACGTTTTAGAATACTTACCGCAAGATTATCTACTTGAGTTATCTCCATATATAGTACTTTTTCGACCAATTGTAAAAAAGTTCTAACACTTAGATTTTGTAAAACTCAATTTATAGGGATGAATAGTTCATCCAGGACTTCCCTTCATCACGTGCTGTTGGTTACGTGCAACAACTCGTATTTAAGTCAATCGTATACAAAAATTCTTATACAAATCATATAGTATAGTAATACATGTAAAAATTGAAAAACGTATTTAATAAATTTAAATATTTGTATACTTGCGTACAAACCATTTTATACTAATGCTCGTCAATATTAAAAAATATTTTATAAATATATATAAGTACTATAAGTACTATAAAATAAACTATACATTGTGAGATATTAATTATATTTCTGTGTATATATAAATGAGTATAATCCTAGACTTAGTTGACATTATTTGTAAATAAAGAAAAAAATCAATGTTTTATAATATAGAATTATGTTTTATAATTACTTAATTTTAAAACCGACTGAAAAGTATATACATATTTTAATTATACGATTCATAACTTAAATTAATTATTAATAAAATTATCCACGGGTAAAGTATATACATAAAGGGATTTTTAAAGAGAAATATTGAAAATTCCTAATTAATTTAGAAGCACAATTCAATAATTAATTGCATTGGTGATGCTTTTTATGAAATACTTTACCCCTTTTCCGTATTTTCAAAATAATTAATAATTAAAGTAAAATCTCTCGCATATATTTGTGAAGGATAATTTATTACTGAATTTTTCCGGTTACAAGATTGAATTACAAGACAATTGAATAAAGGGTTGTGCATAAGCTGCAGAACAACCAAAAACTCAATCGTCTCGCTATGCAAAACATAATACCCCTCCGGAAATGGGCAAATGCGAACTTTTGTCCGGGCGAATGATTCATCGCAGTTTGTGTATGAATACTTCTCTCTTAGAGTGGATTGTGAGACAAAAGTCTTCCTGTCCTCCCTTATTTCTCACACGAACAACAGCACCAATTCCTTAGAAATTCAATGTCCCTTCTTGCCCTCACCTTTAATGCCACTGTACACCGTCCCTCCTTCATCAGACTTTAAATCGTTGTTTGGTGATTAGGCTTCGCTTCACTTAGTCTTTTATGTTACTTTAATTATTATTAATGTATACAGTGCACACAAGAACATATGCGATATGGACAACGAATTAGTTCATGGCTTTTGTTCCATTTTGTTCTACCACTCCTTCACTTGTTCTATGAACTCAATCACTTAATTAAAGCAAAATTTTGTCTATTCATTAAACTAACTAACTAACTACAGGCTAGACAAAACAGGAGGTCTACTCACATTCATACTTCCTTCATGTGAGCATTGTTTCAATATTAAATATTTCTTTCTTCTATCTCCCGATTGTATCTACACTCTATAGCTATGTAGGCAGTTAATTTTAATAGCAAACGTTTTATATTTTGCTTTCTTCAGGTATATATATATATTATACGACACTAAATGAACTTATGGAAGAGTCGCACACAAGACTGCCCATGAGTCATCATGTGTACATTATTGAAATTTTCCCACACAGAAAACTAATTGTAGCGGTCATTTTGTATAAGATCTTCACCTCAACACAATTAAATTTCAATGTCTCTTCTAACTCATCGCCTCTTCTAACACGCCTTCTTTCGTTTATTCCTCTTTTCTATCCCTCCAACTTATTTGCGCAGGATATATATGTGTATTTTATAATGATTCATTGTAGCAAAACACCGGACTTGCTGTAATACACATTGATATCCTACATCTCAGCTCTATACACGATACACCAGGACAACACACTTGTCTCGATTAAATAAAATTGTCTCTAGCCACTCAGGGAAACTCAATAACATCAGCTGCATCGTAAGATGTGGGGGATAAAATCATCCGTCGGGGAAGGTGATGGTATTCTGGGAGGAGAGGAGCGTGGAATCTTCTGCCTCATGTTCTCTCATGGGTCATCCATTCATCCACAATTTCTCCTTCCTCAAGATTCCACCTTTCTATAGGTTTTCTTATACTTCTGTCCCAGTTCCACTGCTCTAGGTACTTTGTTACAAATACATATATTAGTAGAAGAGTGATGAGGTTGCTGTCGCAATAAATTCAGATTAACTCAACAAAACTGGTCATTTTCTGAGAGCTCGACGATAAAATACGATTTGTGTTATATCTCCTCCCCTGTGCCTTGTAGAAGGCGGCGATATCTATATAATCTGTGTATCCTAAGGAATAGATTTCTCTAAGATATCAAGATTGATATCGAGATTGATTATATATATATACCTTTCATATTTCCGTTATTGCAAGGCACATAATATTACTTTTTTTCAACTATAAAAAATCTGTTTATGGCTTAGTTCATTTAAATAGAAATATTTCTATTTAAAGTGTTATTATAGTCTAATAAATGATAGGATGTTTTGGTGAGGTTTTGTATATTACATCTTAGCTAGAAGTAACAAAATTGCGACAAATAACAAATAGCAACTTTTAGATGTTCAATTTTTAATAAATATATGAAATTAGCAGCTTTGGTTACTGATTGCTCGACTGTACTATACCACTGTATATGTTATATCAAATAGGTATGATAAGTTTAATAAAAATTATCAGGCGTAATAGTATATTTCTATGTATATTATACTTTAAATTTATAACTTCATTCACAAATTTCAGTGTCAAACCAGAGAATACTAACCTAAATATATTTATTTAAATTAACAATATGAAAGTAGGACTTAACTTCATGTTTAGAATTTTCCGATTTAATCGATTGTTGTCTTCTGATAAATTTATTTATAGAAGTAATTAAGCGAGAATCGAAACTTTTAACGTGAACTCTTAAATTCTATAATATTACCGGAATTAGAGATGTGGAGGCGTTTTTTATCCTATGCCAGTGTAAGAAAATGGGTTTATAGTGGGTGGCGGTAATTTAAGAAACATTAAACTCTTCCTAAAATAGCTACTGTAATTTTATATTTAATTATTTATTATTCGTAGACCAACTTTATTATGTTATTTTTGCAATGTATGTATAGGATATAAATAATTATGCTCTTTAAATCTATACGAATAGACTTAAATTTATATATTCATGCTAAATTTAATAGTTTTCTTTAACAAATACTTTAAATACATAATTGTGATAATTATTGTGCATATATAATTGTCCATATTTTATAATAATTGTCATAGAGTTATGTAGTTATACGATAAAATAGTCACACGTGTATATATGAAGTATTTAAACGTATTTTTTCGACATATAGACATAATAAATGGTCTATTTAAACTATTTACTACTAAATGTGGATAATAATGATAATATTATGTGCATATATTACATACATATGTAGGTTAAAAGGGTTACTGGGCTTCCTGACTTAGATTAATGATGGACAGGTTTGCATTTATTCTGGAATTTTATATTAATATTGTACTTGACTCGTATATTACACGGGGTGTTTTACCTTTGAATTAATTTTTGTACTTGTTATTAGATTATTTAAGGTAGATATATATATCTTCCGTTTGCATGAGATATATAATGTATATGCGAAGCTAAAATTTCAACACAAATAATCTAGAACATACTTTTATATTGAAGGTATATGTTTTCTGACATGACATTAGGTTTAATGTATTAGCCGTACATTATACGGAGATTTAGTATTTAACTCGCAAGCAATAAAATATTTTAATACATTTAAAAAGAATCTAGGTGATAAAAGTTTATAAAAATGTATGGGCAAAAAGTATTTTCTTCTTATGAATTTTTAATTTAAACAAATGGAAGACATAAACTTGCGAATGTCGACAATTCTATGCAAAAATAATTTCAGATTGACATTGAATGAGTATTTTTCTGCTTGTATACTTAAATTAATTTTATGTAATATAATATTTTACATTCTTCAATTTAAAACGAAAGAACAGTGAGTGTGGAGAAAAATAAGATGTTTGCCTTATATTATAAAACATCATTTTATATTAATATACAGGCGATTACTATATTTAGTATATACAAGCTGAATTGAAAGACAAAAGATTACAAAGCAGAATGCAACCTATAAATATAAGAACATAGCTATACGCACTAAAGACTTTGTTTGTATTAAAAGCAGAGGAGACGCGCCAGAAGTGTATAATGGCATACGTGTGTACCCCCTACTTAAGAAAAATGGGAAATATAAGATGAAAAAAGGACTAATTACTTTTCTTGCAATTGGTAAAAGGAGGTAGATATATATAGGATATCTACCTGATGGATATTAAAAGCTAAAGAGGCATGAAATAGGAGGGGATATAAGAAGGTGTGTCGAGAACTCAATGCAAGCTTCAACACTCAATGCATGAATGAGCAGACACTATTGTTTTCAACACAATTCACTATCTTTAATTTCCTTATTTTTTTCCTCTCTCAATGTACTAAATACAATAAAATTACTTTTGGGCTATTTTGTGCAGTACAACTGCATATAACACATAAACCCTTTTCTCATTATACATATGTCTTAGAATATTTACTGTTGGGAATTTACAGTTTTCTACTAAACAAATTTAAAAGTAAATGGAGTAATAATAATGTATTTTTTTCAAATGAAACGAGTATTACCAGTAGAATCAGTAGGTATAAATAATGAAATAATTCCTCTATTTTATAATATAATATAGATGCAGTTAAATACTTGTAACTGTCCACTATATGTCAAATAAATGGTATAAGAAAATTTTAAAATTAAATAGCTATATATACGCAATATATATACATATATAAACCATGCATTTCATGGAGTACTCACTATATATATAAACCATGCATTTCATGGAGCACTCACTATATATATAAACCATGCATTTCATGGAGCACTCACTATATATATAAACCATGCATTTCATGGAGCACTATATATATATAGTCATTAAAGTTAAATTTTGATTAAAATTTTTAAAGAAATAGCTGCAGATAAAGACACTTCCTATATTTTTAAATGGGCTTTTATTTTAACGACCATTATTAAACAACTACCAACAATTTCACGAAAAGGAGAAAATAATTACATTCCAGCACATTTGAAATGCTTATCTAGATATTTATAAGTTTCAATTTGACAGTTTGTCTCGCATATGCATCAATTCACAGAATTTAGTAGAATTGTTTTATGAAGCGTTTTTTCCCAAATCCGCTCAAAATTGAAGCGTTTTATACTGTGATCTAAATGGTACGTGTTGATAAACCTGTGCTTCATATTGATAGATAAGCAGAACAAATATGACAACATACTGGCTCTTCCTTCTTCAATATGTAACTGACATGGCTACGGCAAATGTTACTTATCGCAAATTATTCTGGACACGACGAATTTTTCTGGACTTTAGAAGTGAAAAATGCTTAAATAGAGTTTCTCATAAAGGCAGATTGTGTGTGATGCATATAATGAAATGGTCAATGCATCCCAGTTGATAACTATATAAATCTTTTCGATTTGATAAAATCTTGGCTAAACTATTGTGTGAAAGAAGAATGTTGAGTTGCGTGCAGGGATATAAATTGATGACTTTCTTGAAAGTCCGCTGATAGACTAGCATGTTGGGGATAAGAAAGATGGATTATATGAGACATTTTGGAGAGGTGATAAAGAATTTTATCTATCTATTTATTAAGTTAAGTTTTATTTTTAAAATCCTTATAAACTACATTTGGTAAAATTCTTAATAAAGTATTACATTTTTATAGTAATTAAAGCATTGTTATAAAGTTAAATTTCTAGTACATAAAATTTGATGTTAGTTATGTTATATAGACACTTAAAATATTTAATATCTAAATATGTCATTTTGTTCAATATAGATTATTTAAAATATCGTGCTTAACTTCACAATCCCAAGAACTGTAATTAAAATCTGTATAATACCTATTTATTAAAATTGTAATCGAAAAAATTATCATTAGAAATAATGTTATCTATGACAAAGAAGTATAATAAAGATTTTTTAAAAATAATACAGCAGAAGTTGGTTTTCATCTTGAAACTATATTGAAAATCTTTTTGCTTCATTTATCATTTCTGAAAATAATAGTTACCACATTTAGTTTTAGTTACATTTTCGCCTGATACACTCGTAAGTATATTAAATAATATCATCGTTTTAATGGAATATGTTTTTTACATTTTGGAAACGACTAATTCACCTATATCTAATTTTTGTTTAAAGAAACGACGGTTGAATAATTTCAAGAGAAAAGGGGAGGAGAAAAGAGAGAAATAAATTGCTCGGATAGTTTAGTAAATTGAAACTAATCCAGTGAACTGCGCATTTGTGGGTTCAGGCTATTTGTAGATCCAATAATCTTTTCATTAATGAGACTATAGAGTTGTGGCGATGATCAGGAAAGAGAAGCAAGCAGCACATCAGTGTCTCTGGAGTAATTTACGTTTACCTATATATAAGATATCTATGAAGGGGGAGGTTATTTAGAGGATAATGCAGCCTCGGCATAACTGGCCGGCAAATTCTATAATGATTTGAGAAAATAGGCCGATGAGTATTTTTAAGCGATGAGCGTATAACCTGATCTCTAAAAATAGTAAGTATTTACTGTAGTGTTCAATTTACAATCTTAACGTATAGACTCAAGAGTTATGTAAAGGAAGAATAGAAGTTGGGAGATGAAGAGGGTAAAGGATGAATGTCAACGAGTGGAGAGGAGATAGTAGGTAGTTCGGAACACAAGAAATGTTGAGTGTAGCTTCGGACAAAAGGGAAGAAATTGAGAATGAGAAGAGGAAATGGAGAAAAGACAAACGCCATTTGATCTTAGCGTTGAGCTCCAGAGCTGAGATCACGAGAGCAAAGGTCTGGTGGAAGGGATAAAGTGGACTTAGCCGGGATAAGTTAGTCAATGTGTGGTGGGTCGGTATAGTTATTCGGCAGGCAGCACGGGGATAGAATGAAGGAAAAGTCATCCGGAGTAGTTCATATAAATAGCCAACAAATTGATGAGATCGTGTGTTGACTTGGCCTGTAAATGCTCAAGTTACCAAATATATATATCTTACTCGTACCTATTTTGGGGTAAACTTCATTTTCAGTTTTGAGGAAATTTTATTTATTTGCATTCAAAAGGGAATTTTTTAAAATATAAATACTATAACTATACAAGTATATACAAAAATAATACTTATTTTCATTGACAAAGAAATGGTTGAAGTAAATGTTATAATGTATAATTAAATATAAATTATGCAGTCAACAAATTATATCAAAACATATATTATAAAAATGAAAATATCCTATAAACAGTTTTTATGCATTTCATGTATGTATATATGGATTGTGTAAGCTAATTTAATTTTCAAGGCTTAAAGATATAAATGGTTAATATAGGCATTAGACAGAATGCTTACCTACTTACTCACTTTACCCCATATATCCCATTACTTTCTTTGATTAAAAGTGGATGTAAAGTTTATGAAATGTTTATTCTTTGAACAAAGTCGACAGTATTATATATATATAACTTTTTCTCCGAGATACTCAACACCTACGTATCCAACTTTTTATAATTAAAATATTGTATGCTTAATAATGTACACAGAAGAATTCATTATACATATGCACAGAACTTCTCAATAGTATATATCACCTATAAAATACTTTAACATTTTATAGGCCCAGTATTGTATAGAGAGCCTCTGTATATACTGAAATTATGATAAAAATTGCTTAAATAAAATCTATATTACTATAGACATTTCTTAATTCAATCTTTTCTTTATCTCTAAGTTTAGAAAAATCTACGCGGCGGGTTTTTGCGCATGTATTAAAAATAAGTGTTGTATGTTTTAATAGAACAATCACATTTCATAATTAATATATAACCTTTATATAGTAGATTTTTACGAGTTAATAATAATACATATGTAATCGTATATGAGGTTAGTTTACTATATTTAATTTTTATGTTTAAAAGACTCCATGACAAATAGTTATATGATATTATAAACCAGTTTGATCATATATTCCTTTAAAATTATATGGAAGATGGAAATAAAGGATTAAAGGAATTATAGATGACAGGACGTTTCATAATAGATAAAAACATATTTAGGAGTGTGGCAAAGTATGCAGTTAGCTTTTTGCAATTAGTTTGTTTTCTGACGTCTCGCACATGGTTAATTAGTATTACATTTTATCCCGTATTTTTTCTCAACCTCACTCTCAGAGTACAGCAACGCGCCACTGTCAAGTCTGAGGTGAAATGAAGATTGATGACTTTTTCTGATCAAATCGGCCAGAATGTGTTCCTTACTGTATAGTTGATATTGTGTTCCTCAAAGTAAGTATCACTTGTAACTATCATTCTGCTCATGGTCGATATTGTTTTTGTTTTTAATGTAATAATCTCGCCCACTCTTCATGAATTAAGGTATAGGGGAATTCATACAGTCCAGCTCAGTCGTACAGCTGGGAGAACAATAACATTTCATTTTATTGGAATAGTGATCAGTTGAAGCATAAAAAAGCAATTCCTTCAAAATGGCGCTATAGTAATAAAGTTCTCGATAGATAATAACGAAACAATTTATGCTAAAAATGTGATATAATTTTCATATGAATAGATTGGGCATTTAGATACCCATGAATGACTGTGTACCATGACCCGATACATAACACTTAAAATTAACGCGTTATAGATAAAGTTATACATTTTTAGAATTTTAGGATTTTACTATGTATAATGCAACATTTGAGGTTTAAACAATTGCAATTATACGGCAAAATCACATAAATTTATGGTTTAAATTCGATGAATGCTCCTATGGAGCTTTTCACAAAATTTTGATTTAATAATATTTTAAAATAAATAATAATACTTTTATTTTCGAGAAATATTCGTGATATAGCAATATGCCTATATAACGTTTACACTTAAATTGTTCTTCATTTATTCTTTGTATATGTATATCTACATTAATATCATGCATCCCCTAAAAACACAGCTTCCTTCTAATCTTAACTTATAAAATGTTTGTGAAATACTTACTCCAAATTCTAAAACGTTTAATTTCCAAGAAAATCTAACAAATTTATCATGTCCAGTATTTTTTATTTCTTTTTATAAGAATTTCGATGGACCTTTTGTTAAATAAACGCAGTTTCTGTAGTGTCTGACATGCAGGAATATTTTCATTGCTTTATTGTCTATGAAAATTGAATTTGAGATACAGTTTAAAGCATGAAAAGTTTAGATGCGTACAACAAAGCAATGCCAGCATGCACAATATTGTTTTATCGATCTGCCAAAATCTTTCAATTGTTTACTTAAAATTAATGTTTATATCATTCACAAAGGATAGGGTGCAATAGTGGTTATATTTTTATGGTCACTATTTTGTACAAGTACATATGGCAATAATTACATAATATACAAATAATAATATATTTAAACACATATATGCAAAATGGAAATGACAAAACATATTAAAGGTCCACGCATCTCTCTTTTCACTTGCTGTTGAAAATTGATTACTGGATAACAAGAATAAACAAATATAATCCGTCTTTGACAATTAATCCAGGAGGATTTAGAAAAAATATCATTGAAAATTCCGCTTATAACAAAACAAGTGACAGCTAAATTTCTCTATATACTAGTTCAGCGTACAACACAGTGTATATGGTTAGCACAATGCACTCGAGTATATCGCTTCATGTTTCGATTCTTTTGATCGTGGACGAAACATGATTTCATACTTCTGGTACATAATTACTTACATACATATTTTGTACACCTACTCCTATATCGGTGGTACTAATTTATATGTTAGTCGCAGTAAGTTGAAGACCAGTTTGTAAACCAATTCGCTTATAAAGAGTACATTTACGATATTAATGTCAGGTTTGAAATTGTCGGCGTTGTTTGTCACGCCATGTGAAGTTCAGCTTGAAAGAATTATAAAATGGGAAACGTTTGAAAACTTGTTAGCATTTTATATGAAAGTGAAAGGATTGCGGTATTTTTACACCCTTCCCCCCTCCCCCTGAAGGACATTTTATACATCGTATAAGACAAGGACACATGTGTATTACAGATACACATAAAGAGGAGACAGTGAAAACTGGATCATGAGAAGGGCGACTTTGACAGCTTATACGCAGGACTTCGGTAGAGACTTGTGTCAAGATGTCAAATATTGCTCGCATGTGGTACGGTGCCAGAAGGAAATACAATATCCTTTTAGTTCCGTGCCCAATGTTTATTAAGTTTACCTATAATATATCCCCATATGTTATCCCCTAGTTATTTCGCTGTCAAATGGTATTATTGGCGGGGAAAACTATAAGCTTGTTGTAGTATCATACAGTTTTAATTTGATGATTATTAGGACTATGTATAAGGTGGTATACTTGATATCTAAAGCGGCCACATGAACCGGCAGGGTGCCAAAATAAGGCAGCTTTAACACTAAAGATGAACTGTTAAGCATAAGATTTTAAAGATGTTGTTTTATGATGGACGACACTTTCTTGAACGATAAGTTAATTAACTGCGCTTACTTTGTATACATATATAAATAATACGTTCACCTAATATCCTTCTATATATATGTAGTATAATGTAGGTATATATATCTACCATATAATTGTATAATATATCATTACATGAATGATAAGAAATCGTGATAGGTTACATTACGTCTATAAGATTTGAAAACCGTCGTAAGAATAAAAGTTTAGTTATAAAGCCTCGGCATGAATATATTATTTAAAGGTTTCCCAATGAATACATATAAATTATTTCGATTCATTTGTATTATATGTTTTTCTCCTGAAGGCATAATCTGAATTTGGGGTTTATTATATACCTATAAGTGCAAATTTAAATTGTCTCAAGAGCAGTAAAAATGTAATATGATTTTTCAAAAATATTAACTATGTAAAACTTGTATGTATCAATTTTAGTAAATGAAAGTTTACTTAAATTAAAAGAGATATTTTTCTTCCAACTTTTACGACATCTAAGAAACAGGTTCGGTTGCTAGATATATTTATATACCATAAATACGACATTTAGTTCAATATTTTACGCAACTAAATCTCTCCTCCAATCTACACACTTTATTTACTTCCATCTTCTGAGCTGTATACCATTAGGAATATTAGAGGAGCTAATTAATGGTGTCACGCAACTGTCGAAATTATAAATTTTCAGCAAGAAATATACAGGCTCTGCCAAAATATCGGAATATTTTTTGAGTGTGTAAACTTTAAAAATGTACGCATATAAACAGAAGATAGTGAAGACAATAAATGTTAATCTATAATTTTGAATCATAGGTTTTTATACTAAATCAGCAAATTTATTGAAGTTTGCCGTACAAAGAATCTGTACTTTCAAGTTGTATAACTTAAAAACTTATCGGTGAAAAACTGCAATAATTGTAATAATTATATTTATAGATGTTTCATAAAATATATTCAAAATAAATTTCCTTGTGCAAAATCTTAAATAAAGCAACACAATACTTGTATACATATGGGATTTATTCAAGAATTTATACAAACTATCATTTACGAATTGATTTTTATTAATAAGTTAATTAATTGTAAATTGTAGTGTTTTACTCGGGTAACAGACGCGACGATAAAAGATTGTAATGAAAAATACCCCAAAACATGTCGTATATATTTAAGAAAGAAATAACCTTACCTAACGGTACTCCAAAAGTACAAAAAATGCAACCAGTAAAACAGTTGAAAAGCGTTTCAAGATTTTCTACGCAGATGCAGAAAACAGCTGCGTTAAGCTAAATATCAGTGACCGCATATAACATTCCTTTAATTTCACAGAAATGCATATAATTATATCAGAGGTTTACACTTCCTCCAGAAAATAAGTCCTTTAATGTTTCCTGGCCTGGCTCGCAGCTGGGAATTATTGTTTATTTTTTGCTGTATATTATAAGTGCAGTTTATCAATTACCCATGATTATATAAAATATCACTGTGTAAATAATCTCAATAATAACATACAATTTAATGTATATATTTGGTGTACCGAAAGTCTGTAGGTATAGTATATTGGACTAGTATAGTAATAAATGTGTTTTTAGTGCAAATGTGTAAACAATGTTTTAACTGATTAAATAAATTTAGTTTGATACTTTGTATATAGAAATGGAGAATAAACATAACTATCTATATTATACTTGTTTTGTTTATTTTGTACTTATTTTGCCTAAACTAATTTAACGTTGTAAAATACAAACGCATGATATGCATATATTTCCTACTCAATAATTATGTGATATACTTGTACAAACGGTAAAAATAATCCATCTTCTTCAATATTTAGTGATAAATTGTGAAACTGATGGGATGCATTTATTACATTATTATAGTATTAGAAGGGATGGACATTGTTTTATATAACTATATATAATTAATATAATTTTTGTTGAAGGAAAGTGAAGGAATTTTACGAGGAAATAGGTACTGCTTTTTCTTTGTAATTATACAGCATGTATATAGAATAATGAAGAGAGGTACAATATAGTAATTAAGTAATAGTATATTTGTCTAAAATATGTCTAATAGTGTCAAGAAATGGATAAGGGGAGTTTTACAACAAAAATATTTGTGACATGGGTAAGTATGTAACATTGGTTATATATTTTAAATTAAGGATAGTGAAGCCCTTAAGACATTTAGATGCATTAGGGACACTAGGACATTTCTAAATATTGTATTAGAATAAAAAGAAGCTATATATGCCATAAAATACCTATTACCGATTAGTTTCTAAAATTAAATGCAATGGCCTATAACAAAATGATGGACACGAGCATTATTTTCCTACCTTTACCGAAAAGTTGATACTAATTAGATTTGTTTTTAGTATATCTGAATAAATATATGTCTAAATACCTATATATATACCTACATGCTTTCTTTCATTGTCTAACAAAAGTCGAAATCAATTCGATAGTTGTCTTTGTTCTTATTAAAACTATACCTACGGTATCATACAAATTATCTTACTCTTATGTTGGCATTATTTTATCTTTTAAGTAAAGTAACATATTTAAACATAAATATCATATCCATACAGTATTCGAGTTGTTATATATACATTTACTCAAGCATAAAACAGTTCTCTTAGTTGTTATGCTTACTAATTAATATAAAATACCAATTTCACCTTAGAAGCCCATATTTTTATAACTGCTGTAAATGGTATTTGTCCTATTTAATTCTTATTTAATACATATTGATTAAGAAAAGTCTTTGTGGTTGCCTATACCTTATATTATATCCCATTGATTTCGTTACTGTTGCTTATTGTTAATATTTCTAACGTGAATTCATAAAATTTTATTCATTACTTTCGAATATAGAGTATAATGTACATAGGTAGGTACATACTATTTATCTTAACTGTGGAATTTTAGCACATAATAATTAATATGAAATAAAATGTTTTTTCTTAATAAATTGATAGCGCAAAACACAACTCAATAACTCACCCTGTATTCTTCTTCAGGATTTGAGTTCATTGCATTCCAATAAAACCCTGGCATCCCGGAACTTCCGTCATTTCCTGTCGACAGAACGCCATCTTTAAATACCTTGTTTGGTATCAGCAGGGCGTCATCTGGAATATTGTAGACGTGATGAGAATGGTCCTCGTAACTTTTGTTGCTTTCATGAGCGGCGTTATGGTGAACATTGTTAATTGCAAACATGACTATTCTAGCGATTTTCTGGAAGTTTAACCTTTTTATAACCCTTTGACTATGTTTACCCGGTGGGGTAGATTATTGGTCGTCGAAAGTTTTCGTTTAAATTTTGTCGTTTAAGCTGTAACAGTTTTTAACGGTAAATATAAATATAAATCCGTTTTACTTGTATGAAATTAAATTATGGTTTCAAAATAGAAGAACATGTATTCTTTTCGACTAAATAATATTCATGGAATTCCAGGTTTCAAACTGCCGAGGCATAAATATCAACACAACAGTACAGAATGCCAATACTGCAATCTCATTGGTTATTTCGACTTCGCCAATCGCAGTATGAGTAGCCCAGAAAATACCTCTTCATGCCTAGGTGGCTATATCATCTGTTTACCAGAAGCATTTTTATTTATTTCTTAATGACATGGCATTAGCCATTCATTGAATGATAATATAATTTTTATGTCAATTTAAGAGTTATGAGCCAGTTTTTATCACTCCACCGACAGAAAGTTTTGAAAGATATTTTAAGCCACATACCTATAGCAGTAACAAAAATAATAAATAGTAAGACTATGCGTTAGGTACTTTTAAATTTTAATGCATCTTTATTGAAGTTTTATTAGAATTAATATTGAAAGAATTTCCAACATACATCATATAGGGTTATTATAAGTGAATATAGGTAGGTATATAGACTTATACCTATATATAAAATTTTAATAGGTAATATTTAATAATCTAATATAATCTAATATAGGAAAGGTAGATATATGTACATTGTGACAAATCGCATCTTATATGATATAACAGATACATTGTTAGATATAGTTCTACATTTTAACTATAATTATTATAAACGTCTGATCTAAATAAATTAAATATGAATAATTGAGTTGGATCATAGTAGGATCAAACTCGTAGTAGGATCCTAAATTTATCCGTCTGGTTAGAGATATACCTATATTTAGTACCATTCATTCCGATAATACTGGTCTATTCAGTAACATTACTTATTGCTAAAGAGTTACTTCAGCACTGATGTTTAAGTTAATTAATTAGGTACATTAGTAGAGATCGGATTATATATTTAGTGACCATATAGAGATAACATTGGTTAGGTATTTTTATTGTGGGATCATATTGTAACACGATACATAGTTTTTCTAGCATTTAAATGTATATATTATACCAAACAATAATAAATTAACAATCTTTCACTTTATTTCAATATAGAGAATTAAAACTCTAAAGTGCTATAGGTATAATAGTCTGTGTATATTTTCTCTAAATTTCGCACACAAACCAAGATATAAAATGTCTGTTTTACTTTCACCTGTATAATTTCACCAGCATAATTTGTCGTTTTGTCCCGGTAATATTGACTCAATTGGTGCCAGTTCTATTTATTGTTGTCACATTTAGATAATCTGTATAAAGTAAATACACCTTATGAAAATTAATCAATGTATTAATTAGAATGTATTCTCATGTATATAATATGTACATTCTTTTTAATTTTTGTTTACAAGTTATAATAACATTTTATAGTTAAAAAGGGATTCCATCCACCACTATCAGCAATTGTGATGTGTTTTTTAAACAGTATCACACTAAATATAAAAATATAATAGAACTTTAAATGTTGCAAATATTTTCGCTTGCATTATACTTTTTGCTTATACTTCTGATGATACTGTTAAAAAATCTGTTATTTTAAACTATCACATCCTCCATCATGTTTACAATTTGTAATATATATTGTTATACATTCTGTAACTATATACCTACACATATAGCAGTTGTTATTGAGCTTTCTCCAATATGGTATTTATAATATAAAAATACATAGTTTTCTTTCCAATTCAATTATACTCAAAAAGTTTTAATAAATATACACATTACTATATAGACGGAAACATTTTGATTTTTACAATCTTTCACTAATATTCATTAAGATTTCATACACAAAGTGTCTATAACAAATTCAGAATATAATATTTAAAACAATTTATTGAAAATAATTTTTATAGAAAAATTGTTAACGATTATATTTAATATTGTAGTCTCATTCATTTATACGTTATAAAACTGAAAAGAAAATAGTCCAATACAATTAGAAGTTGACCTTCGACAAAGTAGGTATTTTGATTGATGTGTAGGCATCAGTGGTGGTTAAGACAGATATAAATGTTATGTTAATTTTTTAAATAGTCAGCTAGCGCTCTTAATTATGTTAGATAATGATCTTTTAAGGGTAAATATTGGCAGAACGAAGTCAACAGATCCATTTTTTTAATGTGCTTTTTGGAAAATTTGTCTTGTGATATGTTTTAATAGTATTTTGAGAATGGAATATTTTGTATGTTTGTTTACTTGTCTATATATAGCATCATCGAACTATGAACAAATATATAAGAAACTAGAAGATTGTGATTTATTAAATATTAAGAGAAATGCTTTGTAGAATTTGGGTGTATAAAAAATATAGAGTTTTGTAATAATTATTTTATAATAATAATAATTATTGAAATAAATTATTGAATTATTTAATCAAATAATTATTAGGTATATAGAGAGGAAGCATTTAACAATTTTACGCCACTGAAATATAATATTAGTTTATTTTCAAGCAGATATTAAAGTAGTCCCTGTTTTCAAGTTTTAGTATATGTATATAAACTATAGAAATGTAAATGAAATTTACACATAGCAGGTTTTGTGAACATTTTTAAAGAGTAAAAAATGCTATTTATTGCATTTCGTAATTAGTTATGTTTTTTATGTTAGTATATGCCCCAGTCACACTGCAACCCAAAGTCGCCCAATGTCTACGTGCTTATATGTCAATGTATATATGAACAAAAAAACATTTTGCACCATAATCGTACATAATTTCAGCGCTATTTTTAATGGGAAATTTAATTTATGATAAATCGATTTAAAGGCATGCCCTGGTAGTGTTATCAAATGTAGTACATAATACTATATCATATATTTCTAAACATTAATTCTGACATATGTTTATAACTGACATTACACTAAATGTCATGTATTGTAAAATATAACTTAGGCATGAACCAATTATACCTAAGTATACACTAATTATATTTTAATTGCTAAAATGATTGATATTTTAGAATCAATAGGTGGAACATGGATATGTAGATTAATGCATGAATTGTAAATATATAAATACAACGTTTCTAATGTGCAATTGTAGTTCAAGGCATCAAAACTATTATTACTAAAGTATTACATGTGGCATAATTGACATAATTATCTATACAATTCATTGTTACATATTTGTAAATAGAAACACAGAAATAAAAAAATAGTAAATCTATTTCTAGAAAATTTCGTTTAAAATAAAAATATCAACTTACAGTATTTTAACTCATATCTTTTTCAATAGATATGTAAATCGATGATCGTTACGTCTCTGAAATTATAAATGAATAATCTTAGGTAAGGCACTTTATTATTTTGTTTTTCTAACATTATATTTTATGGAATTTATTTTTCTATATAACGTTATATTTTATAGAAATTTTTAATTATGAGAGCACGTATATTGAGAAATTTAAAAAAGACTATATAACTCCAAAACAAACAAAAATTAGTTATTAATTTTCACCGCTTGAAGCAAATAGATTGATTTATAAAACATACAATTAATTCGATATTTCACACGAAAAATTAGTAACTATAATATTGTGAATAATTTTAAGCAACAACATTATTGCTCTCATTTATGGGATATATGAATTAGCATAACATTTATTTAACATGATTGACAACAAATTACAAAATATACAGAGCTTAGTTGTCAATGGTTACCACGAAAAACTTATAATTACATCTGCGGACAAGCTTACAATAATATTTATAAACAATTACCATTACTTTACACCATTAATATCATAATAATGTACATCAAAATGTTACCAAGGGACTTAGTGCGCAAAATAATATCTATATATACAAGAAACATTAAAGGGGAATAATACGTGTTTTTGGTAATTTCAGAAAGAACATAGAATGGAACACAACTGCACACGTAATAAATATAATACAAAAAATAGACAAGAATTTCTGCGGTAGGCATATCATATAATTTATGTCATATTTTTATACTTTACTTTCTTTTGTTAAATTATTCAATGGTAACAAAATTAAGTAATTGTTACCAACTTAAAAAATAAAGTTAAAATGGTATATATGCCAAAATTGCTTATCAAATAAACTATACCGTTCATATTATTTTGTTTACCTTCAATAAGTGACATTGATGAATAAGTTTTCTTTTTTAGGTTGATCCATCATATTTATTGAAAATAAATACATATTAATCATGGTACTTTTTTTATCTGTTAAGTGACATATTTGGCGATGACACAAATATAAATATTTAAGATTAAATACAAGAATTCACAAACTTATATCAGGTGTATTTTTGTTTAAATTTCTGTTTATTACACACATTTATTTGCTAAACTTGAATTTTATAAAAACTTTATACAAAAATTAATAAAATAAAAATGCAAAAGAACAATATATTTTAGTGCCGAACATAAAAATGGTATGTTAAATATATAAGCTGCAAATTAATATTTTCATTTTTATCAAATAATATTAATATCTAATCAATGACAACTTACTTATCTATTAGATATATATTCAGCACAAGACTATAAATAATAATTTGGCATAAGACACATTTATTGAAAAAATCACAATGTATTTTAGCAGGTTGATGATTCAATTTAATTAATACAATATATCATATAGGGTGGTATACATAAAAACTAGCAATTGCTTTTACTAGCTGTATATATACCTTTTGTTTGACTCCGTATAAATAAAGTTAACAATTGCTAATTTCTAAAGTTTTAGTATTTAACTTTTGCTAAAAACTAAAAAGATTTACTATGGATTCTAGCAATTGCTACAGTTGGTATAAATAAAAATGCCTATAATTAGCAATTGCTTAAAAAAGTTAAGTCACCTACAGAACATCTTACAAATTTAGCAAACACATTTAAATCGATGCATTACACAATAAGTCTCATTTTACTTGACAATGGTGTATGTACCACGACAAAACATTAAAACATATAAAGAAAGATTTAATCGCAACACGTTAAATAACGAGCAATACAGAAAACTTTTTCGTTTTGACAAACAAAATGTAGTTTATTTGTCAAACACTTTTTATCGCAAACAACGGAAACTCGAGGTGGGAGTCTTTCTCCAATTGCACGCATGGAAATAAAACTTCGTTACTTTACAGACCCTGGATTTCAGAACTCGGTTGCAAATTTGGTCGGAGTTACCCAACCTACTGTATCAACCGTAATAAATACATCGTTGCAGCAAATAGTGTCCAAAAAAAGTGACTGGATTAAATTCACTACAACAGTTGAAGATGTCCAACATACCAAAGACGACTAGTTTAACGTTTCTGATTTCCCATTCTGCGTCGGTGCCATCGATTGTACCTATGTGAAGATCGACAAGAAGCCGTCTGGAGATTTTGGGGATGAATTTATCAACCGAAAAGGAGTTTGTAGTTTCAATGTGCAGGCAGTTTGCGATTTCCGTTATGTATTTACACATTTAGACGTTGGTTGGCCTGGTTCGGTGCATGATTCGCGAATTTTCAAAAATTCAGATATCTATTCATACTTATCACAAGGCAATGATATCAATGGAGTTTTATTAGCTGACTCAGGTTATAGAATTACTCCTTTTATAATCACCCCATTTGATATCCAAACAGCAACACATGTTGAAGCGTATTACAATAAAGTGCATGCAAAAAGTCGTGTTAAAATCAATCGAGCAATCATTTGGTCAGTTGAAAAAACGGTTTCCAATACTACGTTATGGTGTACGTTTAAATTTAAACAGAATTCCTGAATGTATTGCAGCTTGTTGCATTTTGCACAGCGTCGCTAAATATTTAAACGACCCTGATGATAATCCAGAAGACGCTGTTGAAGAAAATAACTACGATATGCATTGACCACCTCAAACAGGAAATACAGAACTCAGGGTTCAAGGCCAGTAATGTCGTCAACAAATTGCAGAACTTTTGTTCAGAGACCGAAGATGGCTATATGAACTACGATATGCATACAACATTTGTAGTAGGTACACCAAAAAACGATATCAATGCATACAGCAGAATAGTTGGAATTTTCAAACTTTCAATCAACCAATCATAAAGTAGCAGCGAAAATCTGTTTATAACGATGTTATTGAAAGTTAGTAAAAGGTTGTACTAAAAGATTTTAGTAAAAGTAAATGATTATTTATACGGATTTTATCTTTTGCTTTTACTAATATCTTTTGCTAATTATCCTTTGCTTTTGCTAACACTATTTACTGATTAGCAATTACTAATTTTTATTTATACCACCCAATATTGTCAAGAATATGGTATTACACATTGAAATTAAATATGATGCACCGAAGTTGACTTTAGTTCTTCAGAAAATTGTGTAATCACTAAACATTTAAAATACGTATTATCAAGTTTGTATTTTCTGAATAAAACAGCTTTCATTTTTAATTAAAGAATAGCGTTTTCATTAAGACAAATTTATCGTTTATAGGTCTATCAGTGATATAAGTACGATGTTACTTGGAATTTTGAAGTACCCTCAAAACAGAAAGTGAGCACTTTATTCTAAAAAATGGACAAAAAAGTATTTTAAAACGTGACTTTCTTCCAACACATATTTTGATGGAGAACTTTAACTTTATCTGTGCCAACTAATAGTACTATTATACTTCCAATGAAATTTAGTATCGGCTTTCTATTCTAAAAATTAACAGGGTGTTAAACTTTAAACACACTCAATGTTTTACGAATTGAATTATCAAAAACATGTTTAATGAACAGAATTCAATGTTCATTAAACATGTTCAACAGATGTTTAACATATTAACAGAACATGTTTAATCAACAGAATTAAAACCTGTATGATTCTTTAAGTATGTGTATGTAACTAGTATTGAAACCCTCCCCCCCCCCCCCAATTTTTTTGTATAACTTCAAATTAGAGACTTTTAAATTCATTTCTTAATTACGTGGCCGCACAATTAATTATATTATCTGTTACCGACGCTGTGTAAATAATTGAAATCACACAAAAAAATGACTTATTAAAGATAAATTCAACAGGAAAAACAATATTTCAATTAAACTAAAATTAACAATAGATTTATGTTGAGGTAAAATTACTGTAGCAAAAATAATAAAATTAAATAACACGACGCGCGTTATCAGCTCATTAATTAAAGAACGTCTTTTGAAATATAGAAAACATAGAAATACGGTTCTAATTTAAAATTTAAAATATCGTATAAGTAAATTATTTATTGAGAATCCAACGACACGGGAGAACTTCGTTAATTAGTTTGCTCGTTTTCTTAAAATCTTGAAATTTACAACAAAATAGATACCAATTAAAATCATCTAAGCACTTAGTAATTCTAGCGGAGACATAAAATAAAAATATCAGATAATAAAGAAAACAAAGCCGGTGTTAAATGCGAATTTTTGGAATAAGTACACCTTGCTGCATATTTTCATGTCTCTCTGATTCCTGGAAAGGAAAGGAAAAGTGATTTAATTATGTTATTCCATCTCTCGGAGCGGCCCATCTGGCATCACAAGGGTTTCTTTCTCACCTATTGAAAGCTTTGTTGAATAACATTTTATTGAAACTAGCCCCTTTCCCCTCGTGTACAGTAAGACAGTGAGATAGTGATACAAACAGACAGAAAGAAATGGCAAGAGACATTGGAACAGAACTCGCATCACTCGTTGAGTTCACAAAAGCAGGCCTGGCTACTATGGTAGCGATCCGCTGTTTTCATGCAACAGTTTAGAGAATACACGCAGCCTTATTATAGTACAGCCTGCTATGATGGACTATATACAGTCCTCAGGTCTAGTATGTTTCTTATCAGAAGTACCTTTCCCATGATATTGATTTACACTTTTAATTATAATTCTACTTTAAATCAGTCCAATTTCCTTTCTTTTTAGTTTACAACATGCATAAAATTTTTCGATTTATAATTTCGGCAGATATTGAAGCACAAATTATATTTACTTATACATTTACTTATAGTAGTTATGTTTCAAACCCCCCCCCCCCACATGTAATAAACTGAATCATATTCCGACACCAGTATTGCCATCCGCAAATAAATAATATTTCTACAAGTCTAATTTTATGTTCTTCCCTTTCTCATTAGTATTTCTTATTGATGTTAATTCTTGATTTAATTTGGGGAATTTTTATATATATAAAAATATTCCCCGTACGTTAACTTAAAACAGAGATTAAAATTATATACCGAAAGATTTTTAAAAACCATAAAATATTGAAATAGTTTAATTTTTCTGAGCTTTCGCCAGCTAAAGCTTTCATCAGGGATACAATGAAAATAAAATTATTGTATCCCTGATAAAGGCATTAGTTACCGAAAGCTTGGAGAATTAAACTATTTCAATATTTTATATTTGCTATACTTTTTAAAAATTGTAATGGGGATAATTCTTGAATCATACATATAATTACTATTTTTAATAGAAACAAAAATCAATGCAAAATATGAAAAGATACGAATTGTTTAAATATATTTTTTTGTAATTTACATTTTACTGATTACTTAATTAAAAAATCTGCAAAAATAACAAAATTATATTAAATTATAACTATAAAAAGAGTTCAAATACAAAAATAATGCTATGCATTTGAAATTTATTGAAAATTATTGAAAAGCTTCATTTACACAAATTTCTCCCTTTTATCAAATGAAAATTTATTTTAATAATATTAGGAATGCATGGAAATATAGTAAAATGAAATCATTTTATGTCCAGGTCTTTTAATTATTACTAATAATGTTATATTTATGAACATATAGCACAAGATAACTAATACTAAGGAATGTGTATTTCTAATTTTATTATGCCTATATAGGTATCTACAATGCATATAAATCATATTGACAAAAAATATATGTTTTGGTCTGAAAAAACTGAGAGAAATAAAATTTCTGATTTCTGAAATATGTGTAAGGCGAGCATTAGATATTAAAGTAAAAGAGGGTAGATTTTAAAAAAGAACTAAATGTATAAGTAATCATGAAGTGGAACTATTGGAGAAATTTGTTTATATTTAAGTGAATTAAAATCCTATTGTATATGTCAATCACTTTGACTGTGTTAACTTTATCCAGATTTTACTCAATCTTTATTTACACATCTATTATTTATAAGATTGTCCCGTTCGTTACTATTGCAGTAACATGTAAGCACTTTCTTTTATAAATGTGCCTCGCACAAAAATATCCTGTTATTTTGATCTGTCAATTTTATGGCGGTTTCTGAAAAATTCTTTAATCCAACAATTAGTTTCCGTTTATCGTTAAAAGCAAACCTTAAATTTGTGTGTGAATCGATCACCAAGTATGTTTATTTAATAAATAACAACATTTTTTGTTTTATTGACCTGTTTAGAATTGTATTTGAGCTGTATATTTTTTGTGTAAATATAACAATCAATAATATATTTTGTATACCATAACATCTTCTACAATTTTTTTCTTCATATCTAGACATTTGGACATTTGGACATCTAGATAACTATAGAATGCGACACTAGTTTTTGATGTGAACAATATATTGTGGATTTGTTTTTTGTTTATAATGATTATGAAATGTATTAAAATTCAGGAAAATAAATATATAGAATTTTGCAATTGGTTCCAAGAGCGCCAGATGTTTTACTGAGGTGTTTCTTGATTTAGGGAATAATTAAGGACACAAAAAGAACAGAACAACAGTATTGAAAACGCTGTAATTTTTCAGATTTTAGAACTATATTTAGACATATGAGCATGTGGGTAATTAATAGCTGTATAGCCATAATGGAAAGGAAAGAATTGAAACGAACCCGGCTGTTTCAAAATTGACTTTTGCAAATTTCTACAAAAACTCATTTTGATAAATTTTAATAGATCAGGTGGGTAGTGCGTGTTTTAATATTTATAAGTATTAGATTTTTTAACAATATTGCTTAGTATAGGTAAACACTTGAACCATTTTTATGGATTTTATGTATTCTAAATTTTATCAATTTACACATACTAATTTATAATTAATGCATAAGGTTATCTGAAAAAATATATAATTAATTTTAATTATTTAGATATAGCATTGCATTATATGTTTATATTTCAACTATCAATAGTTTGCTGAACTGATCTGTAGAATTGACTGAGTGTTCTGCCGACAAAGCTACCTTATTGAGAGAATATTAAGGTATATCTACATAATATATCTATGGATATACGTAAATTCATAATTTAAAAGGAGAGGGAATTGAAGCCTCTCTCTATACTTCTCGATCAGATCATTAATTACAATTATAACTTAAGATAACATAAGTCCTAAAATGTAAAAAATGCTATTAGTAAACATATTAATGCCTTACATTGTTCCTTATTTATTGACAGTTTTATATATTATATTTTCAAATCCATTTTCAAGTAGTTTATCTAGAAGTCTATTAGTTTTTTATGAAATGCAAAATTATATATGCATTAATATAAATATTAAATATATATGCATTAGAATTATGAAATAAATGTTTATTTCAAAATATATATAACATAAATTCGTTTTAGACTTCTTCAAAAACATTATAATTAAAAATCAGATATAAGGTGAAAATTGTTTGGGCTACCTGAAACTATTAAACTAAGATAAGTGCTGGAATTAATTAATCAGATTTTCATTATGATAAAGTATTATTATAAAGTATTTCAGTTTTAGGAGTAATCTATTTAGCATTTATTCTAATCGGTAATCAATTCAATTCTATTCTATTATATTTATAATTTATGTAATAAATATATATATATATTTACATATTATTATAATATTATTATATAATATATATCATTTATTATTATTTATATGATATCATATATATATAAGTAGTAGGGTAGGTAGACCGCGAGAACAAAGACCCCCCCCCCTCCACACACGCACCCACACATTTCGAGAACAAAGACGCTCGAGTAAAGTACTTTTTGAATTTCGCGCCAAAATTTTTCAAATTTAAAAGTGCGCGGAATTGTGTGGCGCCAAATTCAAATTAGTAATTATTTTTATCTATTTAAACAAAATTCTTTGCGCCAAATTCAAATTTAAAAGTGCGCGGGATTGTGTGGCGCCA
>JAYRBW010061430.1:0-10354 GCA_036023295.1 Invenusta paracnida | reverse complement strand
GATTTTTATGTCCTTGAATTTGAAAAATGAAATTCAAGGATATTCAAGGATTTTCAAGGACCGCGGGAACCCTGTTAAAGTATTTAGATAATAGGCTTAGAATATAGGCAAAATAAATAAAAGATAAAATATTTCTATATAAAATTTTATGAAAAGTGTGGCGTTATTTATGGACGAAGTTGTATTGCAAGGTTGTCATTCTCTAGATTTGTAGTACAAAATTATGTATTAAGAATAGATTAGTAAATTAGAGAGAATACTTTTAAAAATTAATTGCTTACTGCCTATAGTTACATAGAAAAAGAACATATCACAGATAAGTAAAACAGTAAATACTAAATTGCCACATACTATTATGTGCAAAACGGCATAAATTTAGGCTAAAAACAACAAAAATATAAAAAGTTGAATCTTTGGGCAGTTTTGCAAGTCATTCAAAAGCAATAAAAAGCTATGAAACCAACAAGCCTACCTTGACAGTAGCATCCTCGCTGGCGGATACGAAGACCGAGTAGACAGGGTGGAAGGCCACTCGTGTGATGGGGAGTCTGTGTCCTGTCAGGGTGAATTTGGCCGGTGCTCGGGGAATCCAGTCAGCAGGAGAGCGCTTCTCCTTGGAGATGGGGCCGCAGTGGGTGAACTCTCGCTCCGTCTCTTGGAGTTTTGCCTCCAGGTCCATCACCTGTGTAGAGAAAACCCCAAACAGATTATCGATCGATTAAAGTTGACAGATTACAGTCTGACAACAGATTGTATAAGGAAATTAATATATATAATAACTTTAGGAAGCATGACTCGGTTTTATAACGCAGAACTGCTTATTCATGATCTAACTTTTAGTCTCCATACTATTTAGTTCTAATAAGAGCTATAAAATTATAGTTGACTAGTTTCAAGACTCAATGAAGCTAAACTAGTTAGTTGATTTTTGATAAATCACGATTACAAACATTTTCTTACGTCTCTTTTTGCATTAAATAAATATTAATGGTAATCAGTCCTCATATAACTAATTCCTGGATTAATAAACAAATAATTACTTAAGTGTTGTACTAACACACTCATTCAAATAAAATTTAACCCTGTTTTATAAAACCAATCACATAATTACATAGGTACAGTGAATAAAAATTAGATTTAATTAAATGAAAAAGGCATGAAAAAAGCAACTAATTATATTGTTAATTAAGAATTTACCACTAGGCACATAAATTTAGAATATAGATGATAATATTATACACATAACCAACACTGTAATACGATTCATTATCGTGTTCGAGAATAAGCCATACACCAGACTTAAGATAGCCTGTTAGTACCACTGATATTTGTAAGTACAACAATATGTAGACATAAATAATAGACGACTTCAATGAAACACTTTTTGTTCAACAGACACATAATAGTAATTATAGATTTTTATGACTTTATAATATGATAAAATGTATAACAAAATACATGCATGCCAAGGTTTCAGTGTATTGGAAAATCTTAAACTTATCTCAAGTTTTAACAAGGCAAATATGCACGAATAAATTAATAAAATTAAGTGCAGAAATTGAAATCTCGAAATAATTTCTTATTGATAAATTTATACGATACAATAATACAACAATTATTGTACTGATGTATCGTATAAATGAGTAGCTTCGGTTTCTTGTCATGAAATTTTCAAATAAAGCAGGTTATTAAGGAATCTTGTCCCAACATATATCATTAGATTTTAATTATAATATATAAAAGAATTATATATATTATAATTATAGAAACAAAATGGAATTAACTATTTAACTTATACTAACTACATGGAAATATTTAAAAAGGATGAAAGGCAACTACATTCATTTGTTGCTTTATAGTTTAACCTCGAAGAACCATTTGTCCTATCAGCTGACTTCAGTGGCTAGAAAAATCTAGTGATATTTGTTGACAGAGGCAACCATCCTTATTAACACGCCTTATTTAAAAATGTCACGACGAGAAACCAAAGCTACTATACAATAAGTATAAAGAAGTCAGCAGTTGCACGTCTTAGATGATATAGATTGATAGGTTACGCGCAGCTGATCATTGATCTCTGTATAGGTATTATGTACAAAAGTAAAAATCAATACTCAGTTAGCTGATTTACACTAATTGTAAATATACTATACAACACATAAACGTTTTATATGCATAAAGCTGATATTCATATGCATCATTAACTAATAATATGTAGATAATATACAAATTTTTACTCGAGAGCAGTAATTCCTTTATAAAGTCAACACTACCTACATAAATATACACTGAAATATGTACTAATATAGTTGTGTTCGATCACTACTTCTCGCATTAAAGAAATATTACATTATGCTTATACATTACTACAGTATCTTATAGGAAATTAACGATTGGAAAAAACGCGATTATTCATAATATTATCTAAAAATAACAAGTTAATCGCAAGATGTAATGATAGAACAAGTAATGAAAGATTGATATTTTAACAAAGAAATCATAATGTCAATCTAATGTGATTAATACTCCGATGCGAAATTGTATTAAATAAGACGGTTACTGATTAGTTATTGCAATACAAATATGACTTTTAGTGTACTGGATAAAAATTGAATTAATTCAGACCAGAATATTAAATAATAAAAAGACTACAATTATTAAAGAAAGTTTTAGAATTTAAAAAAGATGCTTATAATGGAATTTTCTAAATAAAATGTCACACTATGTATATTAAATAATTGTCGATTACAATATTTATGGATTATGTAAAAATTGGGATAATAGATGGACAAGATGTCCTGTAAAAACAAATTATAAAACTTTAAAATGAATGGTTAATTAAATAAATAAAAAAATAAAACAGAAGAATTTACCTTTTTCTGTAAACGAATAACTGATGTCCATTTCTTTTCGAGAAGCCCATTAAACTTCTTCTCAATTTCACCCTGTTGAAAAAAAACTATAAATATTTTATTACTGTATAATTAACTCTACCGTTACCCTTCACAAAAATTAATAAAAAAAGTTCATTTCCGGTATCATAATGAAATATCAAATTGATGAGACAAGAAGAGAACATATTTAAACAGTATTAAATATATAGCTAATTCCAAATAATAGGAAAGATACATACTATGTTTGCTTCTTCTTTAAACACTTCAAGAGACTTCTGGAATCCATTTCCAGACAGATAATCTACTATAGCTTTATTACTGAAAAATAAAATATAATATTTATTTTGACGCAGTGAAGGTTTTTATAACTTTTATATTAAACTTACAGCTCTTCTCTTTGTCGTTGTGCCAAAACCATTTGAGAAACTGAAATAAATAGAGAATAAAATATATTTAAAATTCTGGTTCGTCTTGTCATTGCAAATATTACTTCAAAATAGCAATACTAACCTTCTAAATACCAAATGTTCTACTACTCAACAGATGTTTAGGGAAATGCGTAAGATTATTAAATATCACGTTTATATTTAATAAAAACAGCCAGAACACCTAATTATAAAAAACGATATAAATACACGAATAATGTGTAATGTATACTCATTACGAGAATGCCAGTATCCTCCATTTTATATAACTCAAATGAAGTAGTAATTTGGCGAGGTTTAAATTGATTATTATTTAAATGATAATCATTCACATCAAACACAGAAGAAAACAACCGATAACCAGTTTTAACATTATCGCACCTCACAAGACTTTACACTTTATAACTGAAAAATTGTTAACTGTGCTGAAAATGAGTAATAATACCAATAATTAACAGAATTATAATATTCACATATTAATCAGTTTAATTACTAATACATTTTCTTAATTATTGAATGGGTGGAATAGAAATTTGTTTTATACTGTTTGAAATTGCTACGAACAGTATTACATTTGGTTACTTTTCATAATTAAAATTAATTCTAGTAGTAAATATTGTAATTAATTGCTTAACAGAAAATGTGTTATAAAAAGAAAATACAGATATTGTTACAAATATACAAACAAAATATAATCTAAATTTTTATGGTAATTGTGAAAAAATATATTAAAATATTGAATACATTTTAATTCAAGTAAATCAGACATTGCATGTATCCTTCTGACATACACTCTTCTTAATTTTTAATAATATAACAATAAATAGAGAAGTAATAAAGCCACAAACAAAAATATCTATTATAATCTTAAACGTTTTGATTAGTTATTACTAACCATTAATTATATCAATCAAAACAGGAAGACAATTGGTACATGACTTTAAATATATATCAAAGAGAATTTACTTAAGAAGTGTTACATAATATAATACAAAATAAATACTATTACTTGATATAAAATTTGTTTTAATTATGTAATATTATTTATTTTCTATTATATTATGTAACACTTATAAAATTAATGGTCTGTGATATACACATATTTCAAGCCAGCTACTAGTGGTTTCAAAGTCTTGATTTATAATGGTTAGTAGTAACTAACAAAAACATTTTTTTTACTTCTCTATGATTAAACACATACAAGCTTCCTACAGAACAGTTGTGCAGAGATTGAACTAAGTGGGCCTATATGGTAGATTGTCAGTTAAGAAGCCTCTATTGACAGCTGGGCACCAGTAGTGATGACTTCAATGCGTCCAGGAGCATGGCACTAGACCCTGTTCATGAATAATTTTTTGATCCAGAGTCTTCAATGTCACTATGTTTGATGTAGTCAAGAAGAAGCTCTCTAACCTGTTTTTTGTCTAACAGTATACTCAGCTGGTGACAGAATGGTTTAGGGTGAAATTTATAGATAGCAATTGCATCTTCCATGTGATTCCAGAAACTCTCAATGTTGCAAATTACATTGTCTTAGATCCTTTGCCAGATTATCCTTCCCTTGAATCTGCCAACAAAATAACTTATTTCAGCATGACAATGCTACTGGTCATACCAGCAATTAGACATATCAACCCTTTAAAGAGCATTGTATTGATGTCCTCCAACAGCCTCTGTAATCTCCCAACTTCAACCACATTAAGAACATCTGGGCATATCTCAAGGGTCATCTGGAAATCCATATAACAATGGAGCTATCTGAAGCTGTGCATTGGGAATGGACTGCAATACCAAATGATATTATTTTTGCACTGCCAGACTCAATGCCTGAATGCTGTTATTGAAGCACAAAGAAAACACACAAGATGTTAATAAATTTAATTATTTTAATATTCTTATTTTTATAAAAGTGCCCTAAACCTTTTTTATGTGTAAAAAATGTTATATATTCTGTTTTTCTTATTTATCAAGATTCAAAAATTCAGTATTATTAAATAAAATAAGTAAAATGAAGCACATATTTAAATATTGATACAAATCAATAAATCAAGGTTGCCACTCTCCAGGAAATCAAAGGAAAATAAAAATGTAGTTTTTAGGCCCTGGAAACTCAAGGAAAATTTGAAAGCTGACTAAATCTCCGGGAAACTCATTGAATTCAGAAATTTTGAGTATTTTTTCTCTTGAAATTCATTAATATATCAAATAAAAATACTATTGTTTGTCCACAAACTTACTAACAGTAACACTATATAAATATATTTTTCATAATGTATTTACATTTTTATTTATTTTCGGGTTTTGTTCACTGCCAAAAGGGATAGATAGTATAGTTTCTTTTATTAAACTGCTTTAATATTTGCTCTAAATAATTATTTGTAAATAGAATTGCTTCTGCTTTTTTTATTTGTTTTGTCTGTTACCATCTCTGTTTAATTAAACAGAAGATTTTGTTTTTTATATGTTAATCTATGTATATGATAATCTATAGTTTAAACAGCTAATAACTTTAATATTAATGTGAATTTTGATTTAGATTTCAGTATCTATCATTTAAATTTACTCTAAACTTATATGCATATAAATGTATATTTACTTTGAATTCATATGCATATATTCAGTTAAATTGACTTTATACTCATATGTATATAACCATTTTACAGATTACATAACTAACTAGGCACTATTTAAATATATTTTCAGGTAATATCCAAATTATGTAATAAAAGTTAAAGTGGAAATGTTCTTTAAACAAAATTTGGTTAACAGATAACGAGTTCAAAGATTGGATAGCATCAACTTCTGATAACTCAAAAGCAAACTGTACTGTCTGTAAAGAATTCAGTTTATCATCCATTGGACTTTCTGCTGTTTGTAGCCATCGTCATCATAGAAAGCCAAGGGAATTTAAACAACTCTACCCATCATTTTATCCCATAACCAGGACAATGTAACCCATGTAGAGAGCCCATCATCTGTTTTGGAAACAAAGCAGACATCAACATCTGCAATGTTCACAGCTCCAAGCATATCTGCATACACTGCTAATAATGCAGTACTGAAAGCAACATACTTTTTTACTGTGTAAAAAATATTATTTAAAAACATTTTAAAATGACACGCCCTTTTACCCTACCTTACCTTATTAGATATATTAGTATCATCTATAAATTGGTTTTATATCTATAAATAACTATTACCTATATACACTGGTTCTCAAAAAGAATGGAAATAATTCATTTTAAAGTATTTTTTAAATCTTATTTTGATCACTAGTTGTTGAGCAATTGATAAATGATGCATTGTTGCTAATCTTGTGAGAAGTCAATAGGCCTTGTTTTGGTCTGTTGGGGCCTTCCAGTCGACTTTGCAAAATTGAACTTTTCTTCCTTTTAATTCATTCTGACAATTATGAAGTCATACCTACTGAATGATAATGAACAATTCGGTTTTTTAAATAGGATTTTGACAAGCAACCAACATAATTAATTGTAATGTAGGGAGCCTACTTTGTGGTTTAAGACATGAACATCCGCTGTCTAATTATTAGTGCTGTATGCTTGCTGCTTGTTGAATGATATTTGAAATGTATAAGCCTGATCTGATTGGATGTTCAAACTATTGGATGTTCAGAACTTTGCATGCTTAAACAGAACTAAGCAGTATAAGTAGAATAAAATTATTGATTGGAATCAATGTTTTCTACATGTAATAGTGATATTTCCATTCATTTTGAGAAACAGTGTATATTGGTCTTACCAATCTCTACCTAGACAGATTTTAAGAATTTGTGGATTTTGTCCTTCATCAGTTTTTATATACTTAGATAATTTATCTCAAAATATTTCCAGTCTTCAGATGTAGGATTAGAAACAAAAAACTCAAATATATTTCTCACCAAATAAAAGCATTCTTTTGACTTTAGTCAAAAACAATTTTCTAAGGAAGATTGATAATTTAATATTTTGAACATTTTAAAATTATTAATGTTATCACGAAAAAATGAAATTAATTAAATATATGGCTATGAGATTATTATTATCATAGAGACATAGGAAGTTACAAATTGTTTGAAAATAACTACATGTTGCTCAGACACAAGTCAGCTGATCTACAATTTGTCACCAGTTGTCTATGTCTAGATAGTAATAGCAGATCAGTAATTGCATTAGGAGCAATACCATGGACCTTGAGATCTCTTTCCATCTCATCATGGTAGGTTACTCAAAGATGTCCACCATGATAGAAGGGTTTTATGAGTTGATGTAGTAGCAGCTTTGCTAATGTGAGATCAGAGTGTTAAAGTTTTATTAATAAAAGTATTATTAATTCTCCAAAGAAAATGTATACCTAAGAAGTAGTGCAGCAGAGCTCTATGAGAAGAACAAGTTCATTGAAGTGTTGTGTGAATATAAGGGCTTTAGCACTGTATAAAAGAATAGATTGGATTCAGTCATGAAACAAATGAATTTTTGTCTGGTTACTGACAGGGCTGTCTCATAGTGAAGTCAACTTCCTAGCTACAAGCCAAGAAAGCTGAAATCTTTTTGGAGAGCTTTGAAGCTACTGGCAATCTGACATCCTAAGTAGTCGAAATTTTTACACTTGGTAGCATATCCCATATTAGAATATTGATATCTTGTTTGGTGTTATCATCTGAGTATGACTTGCAGCTTCTGTTATGTTACTTATGATGGCAGCATCATTGGTATAATATATAGAAGAGCAATTTGCTTAATAGCCAGTTGCAAGTTGACAATCAAAAAAGCAACCTCTTCTGAAAGAAAAGAACTAAAATAATGGAGTCCATGACAATTATGAATGGATATGGTATAAGTATGTCACTCTGAAGAACACCATAGTCATTGGGAAGGGGTCACTATTTCCTGATATAGTGTGAACAAAAGAACTAGTATTGGTATAGTCATATTATTGTTTTCCTAATAGATATGGAATACAAGAACAATTTTTAATTGTCTAAAATACAGTTTGGCTAATATAATCAAATGCCTTTAATAAACCAATATTAAATTCTTCTTAGTACACTTAGACATATCTGTTATGTGCATTTTGTAAATCTGCACCCTTTACAAATGGTCCTTGCACAGTTTGTAAATTTATAGAGTTTGCAACCATTTGTAAATAGCACAATCTAATTTACAAATGGTTCCCCTGCACATTCTGTAAATATAACTCTTTATTTAATATTGATATTTTCCCTAAGCTTCACCAACATTTACAAGCATGCACAGCGTGTACATTCTGCAAATATAACATTTGCATTCAATATCAATGGTTTCTTTATTAATTTATATTTACTGGCACATTTGCAAACTGCACAGCTTGCACATTTGGCAAATGTAATATACTAAGTTTAATCCATTGATAATTTTCCTATAGGATTAAGTGATTATTAACAGTCTATACATTTATAAACTGCACAGCTTGCTCATTCTGTGAATATATCATTTTCCTTTGACTGACATTTAATTAATGGTACATTTACAAACTGTGCAGCTTGTGCATTCTGAATATATAACATTTTTGTTTCATTATATATTGATATTTTCCCTATATGTTTAACTGACTTTAATTACTGCTATATGTATAAACTGTGCAGCTTGTGCATTCTGCAAAGAAAATATATTCCTTTGACTGACTTGAATTATATCTATTTCTTCAATGTTAGCAAAAGATGATGTCACACAGGGAGGCTAATTCTATCATATTCTCATTCTAAATTGATAAATTGTATATTATTAATTATACAAGTATAATAGCTATATACATATGTTGAAGTTAATATATATCTGTATATATTTTATGAAGAAAAAAACATATAAACTTTAGGTACCTTTTAGAATAGCATTTATTTTATAATTAGAAGTATGGCATAGGAGGGATAAAACTTGGATTATATCAGATGATTGTCCAGCCTAAATGACTGTTATTCCCTGTTGGCATTGTACAATATCCTTTTTCTATCTCTTTAATTGCGATTTGGTATATTTTTAAAGTGGAATGAGTGGACTTTATAATTATAACTGTTTAGATGTTTAATAGGTAGTGAACAGAAATGTTTTAATGTTTTCAATATGGCATGGTAATTTATTGAATCTGTATATAATGAAAACTGTACTTGTGTATTTTAATGTATGTATTGGTTTCTACTTTGTTATCAATCAGAAGATCAATGCTTGTTAAGACAAGTTGATTTCTATCCAATGACATAGGTCTGGGATAGAGAAATATATCTTATCTAAACTGTTATTATTATTATTATTATAGTATACAGTATATTGAACTTATAGAATCATTTAATTATAAGAGTTCTTGTTAGTAGTCTTACTTTAAAAATAATGCATATCATTTCTGTCAAATGTAACAATTGCCATACTAGGTTTCTATCTTTGTCTTTGATATTTATATTATGATTGATTATATTAAAACTATACGACTATATCAATGATAATGTCAAAAAATGTGGATTAGATTCTGTTTAGCACTGTCTGGCCCTGGGGAAGGGTAGGGGTGATTTAAAGGCTAGTAGTAGTATAATGCTACTGGCACTATAAACTTAGGTCTTAAAGCTAGCTAGGAAGCATTATTTAAAAATTAATTATAATAAAATTGATACATTAATTATATTAATAGCTATGGCTATGCATTACCATATAATAATTCATATATTAATTAATGCAGGGATACAAAAATCACTTGTCCACTCACCTGGGGCAAGTGGAATTGAATCTGGGTGAGTGGTTTAAATAAAATCACTTGTCCAGTGGGTGAGTACATTTCCTCAGTTAATGTGTAGAGAAAACAGTAGCCTGTAGGCTATATGTTATGTATAGCAGCTATCATAGACATTGATGCAACAGTGATAAAGTGATATATATATTTCTTACCCCTTACCTAGTGTATATATTAATCTGTGTGCAGTGTTACAATGCTGCCTATGTTGGGGGACTAGGTAGGAAAACATAATTGAAATATACTTTTTGCTGATATCTATTAACTATAGAAAGATTCAGA
>JAYRBW010061429.1:0-10354 GCA_036023295.1 Invenusta paracnida | reverse complement strand
GTATCAAAAACTGTTTTACTGCATAAATGATTTAACTGCTGTCAGTTTTTAAAACATTATTTTGCAAAAGCTTTCGGATATCAACATAGTAGTATAAAACTGCATACAGAATCAATAAGAGTTGAAACTCTTAAGTATAATGACTCTATGGTCGGGACTATAAATCTGAAAATAAAAGATAATTGACTCCGTTAGTTTTTTTTTACTAATCTTTCACTGTAAGCACATTGCGTCTGTTATATTGTAAATATAGCTCATATTTATTTATTTAATTAAAAATTGTCCATAATTTCAAACCCTGTTTTTTTCAAATTTTACTATTAATATCAATAAATGGATAAATTATAAGTTTATATATTTCTCTGAGTAAAATATAATCTAAAAATGCAGCTACCGCTTAGTATGTATAATTTAGAGAAATACCTAAAACCGAAAAAAATAACACATCTTTAGAACAGATAATTAATTACTTGTACAATTATAAACAACAATTAATACAAAAAAAAGATTTCAAAATAAGTAAAAGAAAAATGTCATTTCAGATTTGCGTCTGGTTTTGCGTCTGAAACATATAAGTAAATAAAAAGCCATGTAGGTTAAATCTGTATATTAAATAATATAATTAAACTATTTACCTTCTGACTCCTTTTCATCAGCCACTTAAGTCGAAGTAGGTATAAAATTTTGAATAAAATCAATGAATAATCAAATTTAAATTCGTTTAAAGATTTCAAACAATTGTATACCTCATCCGCTTAGGCCCTCGTTCATAACAAGTCTGGGTCTATGAATAAATGGTATATATTATTTTCTTATTATAATTTTATCATAATCTTAAAAAATAATTAAAAAATTCCAACTATTATTTAAATTACCTTCATCCTTTTAGCCGCACACGTTGCTGGAATTATGATAGCAATAAATTATAATTTGTGTAAGAAATTTTCATTCTAATTAAACTATTTACCTCATTAGTAGATAGTATCCCATGATCTAAAATGTAAATATAAAAATAATTCGTTAGAAATTTATTTCTTTATAAGATTATTTACTTTTACGTGCTGATTAAAGTTCTCCTAAATATTTATTGTTGAGATTTTCAAACACATTCTAACCTTTTCTAGCATTTTTTCTTGTTTTTAAATAGTGAGCAAATCAATTAAGCAATTTGCTAAGAAATTTATATAATATTTTTGTTGTAAAATCTAATGACACAGTATAATTAACGGTTTATATATTATTAAATTAAGTTTCTTGCAATTAGGCAGATATAATATTTGAAACTGTGTCATTGTGAAACTAGATTATGTATATGAAGTGTCAATTAGTTTGCTATTTTAACATTCAGACAGTAATATTTTCATTATATAATAAACTATGTTTATATTATATTAATTATTAAGACTTGTATTTTAGCTTTGATTTTTAAAGCTTTTTTAATAATGAGAAGAATCTTAGAATCTTGCTCAGACATTTGTTGGACGTCTAATGCAATAAAAGCCCTTTTTATAGAATCACTTTATATGGTTAATATGGTTGCAAATCAATGCTATGTATGTTAGTTTTAAAATGTTTAAATATTGATATTATATCTAAAACAATCAATTTTCTTGAATTACTGATAGCTAAATATATTAAAATAGGGAATGCAACATCTGGAAAGACAGTGAGTGAGTTTAAGTGAGTTATACATATAGGTCCAATTAAAATATTTCCTTATTTATTAACTTCTTTATTTTTAAAAGTTTTTGTTGTAAATGCAAATACTTGATAGGCAATATATTGTATTGATTAATCTTTGGTTAATGTAGGAAACATTACAATTATTGGATGTGTATTGTAATTTAAGTCTGAAATTTATACTAACAATACTTATTTTAAATGGTACTTTGTTAATGACATTTAATTTGGATATAATTTGTAAAAAATAAAATAATATCAAACAATTTTTTTAACAATTTTTCTTGAATATTATATTAAATTATGTTAGATATAGTATACCCCTGTTCTAATGAACTTATAGAGCACCAGAGCTGGTTTGTCCTAACTGAAGTTTCATTATAGGCATAGTAAAGTAAAAATAAAAAATAATTGACAGGGCCCAGCTAATAAATTCATTATATCCCAAAGTTCATTATAGGCTGTTTGATATAAAAGAATTATATTGCGTAACTTATATTTAGAAATCTAATTTTATTAAAATATTATAAAATTTTACTTTTAAAATATCATATAAAATTATAAATTTACAATGAAAATATTTACCATTAATTGAAAGGCAATTTGTTATCTCAGTGTTATTATTAATCCAATTATATAAATAATATTGTAATATTGATCAAATACAATTTCATTATATATAATTATTATACATATTATAAAATTATTTCAAAGAAAATTCGTAAGGATAAATCTATTCATATATATTGTGCAATCTATTTATTAAATATGATTCTAATTACTATGATATATAACTATGTAAATGTTTTTTAACTGCAGAATGGTTTTAAAATTAGAAAATAAGTTGCAATAATATAATACCTATATCAAAATATAAATAAGACTTATACAAAACTTTAATAACTCTAATTTGATGAAGATGTCACTAAAAATATATAATTTTATATTAAAATTTGATCAAATAACGACTAAATTGTAGACTATGTAAACAGGAACTTGCCAAACTGGATGAACTCATTTTTAATCCTAGAATTGTCTTCATATTATTTATATATGTACATATATTCAATATTGGATAAACTGGACTCAAGAAGAATTCTTGAATTAAATAGATGAGTTTGCTATTGATATTTTTTGTTGTTGTAAAACTGGACAACATTTCCACTATATAATTTATTCCATCTTCACTATTTACAGGTTTAATATTTCGGTGTGTGTATATGTGCATACAAATTTGTTTAACAATTAATATTTCAGTATACTTTATAATATTTTAAGTCAACTTTTTAGTTTTATTATCATCTTTGTATATACTACACATATATAGGTATAGTAGGTAACAAGTAGGTATAAGTAGTAAATTGTAAAAAAAGTCTTCGAATTTATCTAAACTAGAAACCACCTAATCCGGAAAATTTTTGATTCATTTATTATTTAGCTTGTATAATTTAGCCAGTCTAAACTACATATGTATATATTTTGAATAACTAATTTGATCAATATAGTACATTTGAGCAATTTTAACAAAAAAATTGTCATTAAATTATTCAATTCATATAGTTCATTTCAAATTGATTTTATTCAAAAAATTCTTTGTTCAGATTAGTATCACTTTAAAAAAAATACCAACATTAATGAAGCATGAAAAATTATCATAAAAAAGATAGATCCAATTAAACTTTAAGATCTTTATAAAATTTGTTTTACTAATATTGTAATGCTGGTGCATCTGTAATTGTATAAAATTCAACAAACCTGGATGACCATAAATTATTAATTGAATTCAGATTTCTTCCATAATTTCAGAGTATGCAGAATATAAATTATGTATTTACAATAATTATGTAAATCATTTTTTTATTTTGAATGAATTAAAAATTACTTTCATTTGTACGTATTTATAATCAAGTGTAAAAATATTAAACAAAAACTATACAATTATTATATAGAAGCACAAAAAAATCAAAAATATATATTATTAATACCATAAATTCAGCCGTGAGATTGATATCCTTCAGTAACAACTTGTAAATCGAATTATGAAACTTAAAAACAAACTAACGCTAACGGATTATTAAAAATATTCGTTGATATATTGAAACATTTTTTCTGTGAGAAAATATAATTATTTAAAAAAAGGAACTATAATTGTTGTAGATAAATAAAATAAGTTGAAATATCCCACACATTTGGAATAGTTTTGTATTATTTTAGAAAATCATATAATATAGTTGAACATTTTTTATTAAAAACGGTTTTAGCGAATGTCCCAACAAGTTGGTAGAATATTTTCCAATTTCATTAAAAAATTGACAAAAAGTATAATATATAAAAAGTTTAAATAATCAATTTTAAATGTTGAGAAATGACCAGTTTCAGCACTCTGTACAAAATACATACCTATATTAATTAATGGTTTAAGCATTTAATACTAATAAAAATAATTTTGATCTATGACATTTATATTTCTAAACCAACGTCCCGATATCCAGTCCCGACGATACGAGTCAAAAGTAAAATGATGTCCCGACAAACCACGTTCAACAAGAACAAATATGCACACAATATATATATATATATACCTAGGGGGGAAAAGTCAAATAATAGGATTTTATATATTTTAAAATGTTGTTCCTACTTATAATATTAAGTGAATGAGTCGCTGCTACGCGATGACAGTTAAAGTTTAGAAAGTTAGTTGATTTAGTTGATTTGGTCTAATAATATGTTTGCAATAAGTAGCATGTATACGAGCATAATAAGATCGCACGAAACGATTAAGCTTATTATATATGATGTAATATATATTTATTTGTTCAAAGTGATTTTATTTTTGAGGGCAAATAATTTTGAGGCACTTCAAGCATATAACAAAATTTGTTTAAATACTATTATTGACATTAATAGGTATATATAATTGTAAACTGCAAATACATTGTTTTTATGGTTGTAAAGTGTAAAGGAAAATACTAAATTGTTTATTGTAAAAATTATATTTTATTCAAATCAACAAAACATTGAAACTCGATGCTTTGTGTTTAATACAACATCATTGGCTACATCAACTAAACCCAAAGATTGGCTCTTTATTCGAAAACGTTTAGCAGTTTTGTATGATTGAAACCCATATAAGCTACTAAATAATTTTTGACAAACCGCAAGAAACTGAAAAGGGCGTTCACTATGGGAATCCGATGCAGGCATTACCATCTATACCAATTCAATCAAATGATTACTTGTGACAGTAGCGGACGCTGACCAGAACTGAGTGATCAAAATTATGTAAGAATATATGATATAGTATGATATATATGATATTATATCGAATAATATAAATCCGATCTCAGTAGTCTATCCATAATAAGGTACATCTATCTAAATTTTAAAGCGATCTAAAGCTTATAGAATCAATTTCACATACAATGTTTTCGAAAGAGCCTTTATAACTCTATTGTATATGAACACACATTATATGCAACATATATTTTTAGTTTCTGTATGGCAACGACCTAGTGTTTGAGCATATTTGGGTCGAGGCAATTTCCTTTGCTGCACATCGCCTCCCCTCTCCCGCCTCTACCCTCTCACCTCTACCCTCCATCCTCCACCCTTCCCCCCTTCCCCCCTCCCATTCCCCTCAAGCTTCCAACGCCCTTGTAATAGGATTGTAAAGTTGTTAAATTAAATAATTACATTTCAATGATTACCAGGATTTAAGCTTGTAGCTTAAATTTAGTAACGATAATTTTCTTGAGTTAATATATAGTTAATCGATTTAAAATGATTGCACCATAGAGTATTGATAGCTGAAGTTTCAACTCTAATGCTATTAATTTCAAGCAAGTTTATAATTACCTAAAACCAGGGACATGTCGAGAAAATTGTCAACATGATGCATATGAAATTAATAAGAGTTGAAACTCATCATTATTACTTTGTGGACTATAACACTACTACCTTACAAGTAATTTCAAATACCAGGAAATATAAACTCGTTTAAAAAGATATCTTATAAAACTAATGCTGTCTATATATTTAATACATAAATATGTCTGATTTGTAGAAAATAATAAACCTTATCATATTAGTGTTTATTTGACAAACTTAAAAAGAAACTGTATATATACGAACTTCGCCTTCAGCATAGGCCTTTTACCTGCGTCTGTGTTCACCTCATAATGCTAACGCTGTCTCCCTCAAACAATACTATATACCAATGTCTCCCTCATTTTTTGGAGTGATACATAACACCGAGAACTCAGAGAACACCAAATCAACGTATTAGGTACTAGGTATATATTTCAACCAAATATGCTGTTTTATATTTAATGAATAATACTATAAATAGTTTTAGCCGATGATTATAATAGTAAAAGCACATCACACGTTTACCACAGTCCTGATAGGGGATGCGTGTCATTAGCGGCTTATTACGTAATATGCCATCCGCCATTACAGAAAAAACGAGTTTTATATACTTTTAAATACTTTAATTTATTTATTTATTTAGGAATATCTAAATACCTTCTGGGCGTTTCATGTAGATATTCAATTCTCATTTCAGAACTGAAAGTAAGAATGTATTTGCAGGATAATAAATAGTTAAATTCTAACCTGTTCATTTATTAACTAATTTTAAATATTGCGAATTAATTCCATGAATGACTCTTTAGAATCTCTAGAAATTGTCAGTTATTATTTAATGCTAAATAAGATATAATACGCTTCGTTCAGAAAATAAGTTTGTAATGAATAGATTTCTTACTGATCATCGCAGATATACAATGTTGATTAGAAGAAAAGGAAACAGAGAGAGAATAATGTTTAATTCGAAGCTTATTTTGCCATTCGTCTTTTGTGATTGGCCAAAATTTGGAAGGTTTTTGATAGGACGCTGTCGATTACGTTGTGCAGTATGGAGAGTCAGTATAATATCTCTCACAATAGCTCTCACAAGATGTTTACGCTCTTTGGGATAACTTTACACGCCACATTAGACAACATGTAATTCAAATTAATTAAAGTACAATATGACTGGTTTCTGAAATAGCAACAGTTACGTAATCTTCGTCTCCAATATAATTCACTTTATAAACAGTAGATGGTGATAATATTGCAGGGAAACATTAGTATTTGAACGTATCAGTTATTTGAACGTTAGAATAGCGCCTGCATTACGAAATATGACAGTCAAAGAGTCTTTAACCAAGTTTTGCAAAGGAACATCTGCCCATGGATTTTCTCATCTCATCAGCAAAAGTCGAATTAAACAAATATGCTGGATTTTTGTTATTTTTTCTGGGTACCTTGGCCTGGACTTAGCCGTGAATTCTATAACTTCGTGACACTTTATTCGAGTTACTCCAAGCTTTGGAGCGAAACTGTAATATACGAGAGCTTCGACTTTCCCGATGTCCCGCTTCTGTCCAACAGAACCGTTTGCACTGACAAATGATAAAAAGACTGGGCCGCCTAGGATGACTGAAAAGTTAGATTATTTAAAAAAAAAATTTAAAATAAACTCGTAAAAGAAGACAATCAATTTGAACGGCCCTACATTTCCTCTCGAGTGCTGAGAGGTATTGCTGACAAGTACGACCTCTTCTTTAACGCCCAAGATCACATCATTTCCTGCACCTACATGAACCGACCTTGTAATTTTAGAAATTTTACCCGCTATTGGCATCCAACCATGTTCACGTGCTATCGATTTGTTCCTGACAAACGCCGTGCGGAAACCACGGGACAGGACACGGGTCTTCAAGTTATACTGAATCCAGGAAACACTGTTACACTGAAAGATTACAAACAACTTGTAAGTTGGTTGTTAATTATATTTGTCAAAATTATTTATATATGATTTGTAAATCATTTAGATAACTGTAATATTAAAAATTCCTGTATACTTAAAACAAATAAAACCCTGTAAACTTTAGGCGTGAGATATCTAAAGTTAGTAAATATCTTTATTCAACTTTATTGAAGTACCTACTTTTGTTAGACATAATGCATGTATAAGCATATTATATTATGTTGCTAGAAGTATCTTCTTTAGCAAAATGGTTTCAATCCGATAGTAAAGTAATTTACGGTGATATTTATTAATATATTATATTATATTATCTATATATTTTATATGTAGGTATATAAATTTAGGCATATATTTTTACTCAAACGAATTAATATTAAGATTTATTTTTAAATTAAATGAGGAGCAAATAATATATTATTTAAGTGGATGAAAGCAATAGTTTTATTATTATTATTTTCCTCTCATTTGACAATACGGTAGCTATCGTCTAAGCCATAGAGTAAATAAAGTTACACAGAGTTGTCACTCTATATAAGTGAAGGGGTGCAGTTATAAAATTAGATCATTTCAACTAATTTTTATACGTAGAATTCATTTATGATATTTATTTTTTACTAAAAAAATGTTTAGACAATTTTTGGTGGTATAAGTTACTGAGAGTGTGGTCAACACCCATAAGTAGTAAACAGTCCGGTAAATAAGTAATATTACTTTTGCCACATTTAATATCAATTCTGCTTTGTAATCATTAATATTGATTTACACTACATCGATTTATGAGAAAATGATTTGTGAATCGTATGTTAACACCAAATTTAACAAGAAAGACAAGTATAGTAAATCAAACGCAAAATGTATTTGCATCAGTATTTATACACACATCACTAATATGTATATGAGACATTGGTAAACATTGTTTTATTGATAGATATAAAATTCGTATAGCTAATGTACAAGACTTAAGAAAATAATATGTGAAAAAACATACTTATTGACAATTATTGGTAAATTTTTACACAAAATTTTAAACACTAAAATTATATTAAAATCCTTGTTCTAATATTTTTAATTACCTATGTATTTAAATAAAAAGTACGCGATTTAAAATATATATATATATATTTTCCAAGAATACCGGCTTTATTTAATATCTGTTAAGCAATAATGCAACTACCTATAAACTCTGGTATACAAACAACTAATAAAAATAAGCATATGGCATGAAATGATACTGCTTATATTAATACCAATAAATATAAAATTAAATCTTTAAAAAGATACTAAGCAAATAGTAACATGAAGGCATTTTTGGACTCTGTAAAGATATTATATATAAACTAACACCAAATTAAAATTCGGAAAGAAGCACTGATATCAAATTTATTTCATAAATACATCGCTGAAAATAGCAAATGATTAGAGAAGAGTACGTATACATATGATATGTGAAGTATACAAGTTATATATGTATAATTATGTTTAACATACTTATTAAGTGCCCAAATGAACTTAAAAGTGTAATTTTAAAATATAGTAACACTTACATATAATGCTTTTATATAAATTAGGTTTGTTCCACTTATTCGGATAATAATACAGAAACAAAGAGTATCTTCTCGGATAAAAGTTTATTATAAAACTGCAGACGTTTCGCTACGTTCGTAGCTAATTCTTCAGTGCAAAAGTGAGATAGTTACAGCTTATTATCGAATTGTGAGCTGTAACTACATATTTTACTTTTGCACTGATGAAGCTACGAACCTAGCGAAACGTCTGCAGTTTTATGATAAACTTTTATCCGAAAAGATACTCTTTATTTCTATATATTGCTTTGTCTGTATGTTGATTGTGTTTGATGTACATATTTATTTGTTGTAGTGACTCTTTCATGTAATTGTAAATATATATATATTTTTGTGATGGGATCTTTGCTTATAACTGTAAATATCTTTGCTTTTATACTTGCGATAGCTTTTCTACTATTGCTGTATATACATATATATATATAGTAAAAACATGTTTTGTTAGCGATCAGTGACGTTGTGTTGTGTCTGTGAATATTTTGCTATTCCGATTGTGAAACTCTATTATTTTATTTTGTTTAACTTTATTGATCTGAAAGTAAAAACCATTTAAACATTTTTGAAGAATTAAAATAAATTTATTTGAAAAATTGCTTCATTTTCTCCCTAGTGACATTACTGTTTTAATCTACTCTTTATTGATCCTGTGCGTGCTTTTATTTTATTAAGTACTACTTATCCGTATTTTATTGTATATTATTACAGTATTAACCTACTATAGTATCCGACAAGTATTTTCTAAGTGAGTATTTTAATCTGTATTGTATATTATAATAAATGGTGTATATATTTGCGGCAGCACTTGAATCTTACTTATTTAATTATATATTTTTTTCTAATGTCTATAGAGTACTCTCGACCCTGGTAGCTTAATCTTAGTTGTATATATATTATTATTACTAGAAGTTTGGCCTTAGGCATTACAAAATTAATTAACTTAATTTCAATTTAACTATTCATAAAAAGTCTTAAGACATACTAGGCAATATACATATATAACAATCTTAGTAGATACATAATACATTGCCTTATACACGGACCTATACTAATCTGTCCACAGTCTTACACTAGGTGTATTTGTTCGATTTTATTTTATTCATTCCTATTATTATATTAGCTATAAAGCTTATATGTATAATATTTCGATATGAAAAGTACATTAGTAGAACTTCTTAGGCACAAGAGAAGACCCAGTACCTACACCCCTCCCCGTACATACCATATATTATTAGGCGATGCCCAAAATAGGAGTGTCAGTATATTGTTTGTTGTACTTTTG
>JAYRBW010061428.1:0-10354 GCA_036023295.1 Invenusta paracnida | reverse complement strand
TAATCGCATTGCATTTTTGTTAAAAGGTATACATTTTATTTTTCACAACCTCCTGTCTATGGATTTTTGTTATAAAATATATAATTCGCTATTTAAAAAGTTTTATTCTTTAATTATGAAATCTTGAAAAGGTCCACTTTCTGCCAAGCTCCCTCGGTTTAAATCGGCTCCGCAGTCTCTGCTATAAAATGTTATATTTTATAACTGTATGACAATATAAAAAGTGAAAGTTAGTGATGATAACGCAACACATGTAATATATTTGGTAATACAATAATGTCACATCATAACAAGTTACAATAATATAGTATTTGTGTGAAACAGTGTATTGTTCAGAGTCATTATAATTTATTGACACACTTTTAGAACGCCAAAATCAATTGCAGAACATTAAGTGCAACTTTTAAAAATAATTTTATACAATTTTATAAATTTAATTACTTCGCTAATAATAAAACTAACCATGCGTATGTATTATCTATGCATCAATTAAATCAGACAGTAATAGACTTAAGTAGTATAACACTTTATATATTCATACATCTGATGTGATAATACGATTAATATTATATATTTAGAAACAAATATCCAAGCAACATAGGAAACATAGTATCGCCTTATGTCTAGCATGTTATATAAGTGTATGTGTATGTATGTATTGTTAAATATGTGCAAGTGGGTATAAAACTCTGTCAATCATATAAACATTTAAATAACACTTTTTCAACGATTACGTATTCCTTAAGGATACTTCAAAACATGCCTACACAACAATAAACCAAACTCATGGAATGAACAAATACATAAGTGTCGTTCGTGGTATTTAATAAAACAAGGTGTACATCATAATAGTTATTTAATCATTTGTCATATCGGGACCATTGCCTTCAGATGGGATTGGACGTTTTAGTATCCGGTGGAGAAAGAACTCGATACTGCAACCACGTAGTCGGGAGTCGAAGAGTATGTACAGCATCTATACATATAGTAATAATAAAAAACGCTAGATTACTAACATTTTCATAAATATGTAAGTACATTAATGTATATTAATAACTGCAATCGTGAAAACAGGATGAAATAACATTTACATTAATAAAAGGTTAACCAAAAAGTTCATTGTTTGCATGATAACATATGTGGAGGACTGCATTAATAAATGTTATATTTCCATCTACGAAAAAAAATGTTATCAATTAAGTATTTGTTTAAAGTATAACATAACTTACATATCATACTACTTTATGATTATTTAGTAGTATATTTGCAGAGTACTGTTGATAGTGAATAACACATTTTTATTTTATAAAGAACTGTTTCAATGCATTGTAGTTCATTTGCATACAATAAATAATATACTTATCTACTTGCTGACTACATATTTAGTTATATTTTGTTTGTAAACTTGCGAGCTTGAAATATTACCTATATGTATCTAGACTTAATACATTAGTTGTTGAAACAATGCAAAGGTATTCGGCGTTCGAAATTTTGACACTAACATTTTTTATATTATACATATGTAGTATGCAGTGTCTATATTACTGTTATTAATGTTTTCGATTTATATAGTTTATAAAAAAGTGCGTATTAAGAGTCAATGTATGTTAACTAACATTATAAAATTATTATTTCTTACAACTATTAATATGTATGTTAAAAATGAAGACTATAATTTAATATTAATGTTTAAGTGAAGCATAATACAAATAATATTATAATTATTGTTTAACTTGTAAGGATGTTTTTTTATGACTTAACAATAAATAACAATACTTTTATAATTTAAAATTTATATATTATTTACTCGTATTATATTTATTAATTCAAAGAATTTATGTAAGAAGCCGTGCGTTGTGATTCATTGTCTTTGAAGCAAGTGTCTTACAAGTGTTTTTTATTGTGTTCATTGCCTATATCAAAGACGGTATTTTCTAACTCACGCGTACATATGTGGGTATATGATATTTTTTAAATGTAGAAACATAACTAATAATAATATTGTTTTATAACATTTAATTATGCACGCATATTCAAAGCACAGAAAGAGTACTGCATTTTATTGATTCACTATATGAATTTGGTCTAATTCTGAGTACAAAAGCAACTTCGATATTCGTATTTAACTAAGATAAAAAGGTTCTATTTATTAAAAAAATAAATAAGATATGCGTACACGTCTGTGATGTGTGTCTACGATTTTCCGTCATAAGACATCCTTAATTGAACAAAGAAAATACGTTGAAAGCATTATAACAGTTTGATAATAAAATCACCGTTATACTTCATAAGATGAAGTTAAATTTTCGTGTCAGAAATGAGTAAATATTTGTTTGATAATACTCAGCACGTACACATGTACACTGTATACGATAATATTTAAGAAAATTATTTCAATATGTGTTCCATATAACGTGTATTAATAGCCACGTTTATACAAAGCGCAACATATTAAATAAACAAAAAACAATGATATATATATATATTGTATATATATACCCACATAGATATACATGGAATATAAATACAAAAAATACGACATTTACTTTTTAAAGAAGTACACAATTATATATATATATATAAATTAAACTATATAAATATATACATATGTATATAATTGTATAAATGTGTATACTATTTATTTCAATTCTATAAAAACATTCATATTATCAAGCATCATGTAATGTTATGATATGTTTATTTTGGACAACACATTATACTGATCTATGGGTAGTATAAACATTGACATGTAAATTCAACTGTTTCCATTGCAGGTGATCTGATGGAAAATGTTTGCCCTTAAATAACACTAAATTACAGATGTACATATATGTACATAATAACTCTTGATTAGTGTATATATGACATATTATGTATAAGTAAAAATACATATATTAAATACAATGTCACTATAGTCGTAACCAGAGTAACACCTGTTTTGACTTGAAGCATGGAAAGACATAGTATGCGTCTCATAAGATTAAAGCCATAAAAGTACGAAACCATTCAGATTACAATTTTGGGAGAACCTTCTTTGCTTGACTATAACATCCATAGTCATACACTTATTAACTGACACTTAGCAAAATACCTGGGAATATCAATAAGTCAACAAACACATTGAAAGGACCATATTAACAAGATAACAAATACGGCCATTCTACTTTAGCTTTCTTTAAACGTAACCTCGTACTTACCCATCTTCAGTAAAAGCTACTTGCTATTTAGCGTATGTAAAATAACATTCGAATTACGCCTCAAACATTTTGAGTTGCACACCAAAACTTATCGACCAAATATAAACTGTACATATTAGAGCAGAGTGATTAGTCAGAATAACACAAACATGTTATCTGACCTCCAGTGAGACACACTTCAACATCATACTTTGTACAAATTGGCCTCGGTCTCAATGATTATTATCGTGAACGACGTCTTTGACTTTCCAGCAGAGGAATTCCCCACTATCACCGATGACAAAATGATGGTTCACGCGTCCATCCAAGTTTATATTGTCACATTTCACCACCAAAGCTTTGGTGTACCAGAACTCCCTCTTTCTTACATAAAACTATTTTGCTCTATGTGCAATTACTGTTTTAGAATGTACATATATATTGTTTAATTCAAAATTTAGCAGCATTAAAAATAAATAACTTTTATTGCATCATCTACTAATTGTATTATTATTTGTTGCAGTAGAATTATTATCTGTAGCATTACTATTATATCTTACCTCAATTGTGATTGTATAGTGACATGTCACTTGCAATAGAGACTTTTCTTTCTGTTATACACAACGCAATAATACTTTTCATATTAACAAAATATGCCTCAGCGTATAACAATTTATGTGAGCACCTAGTATAATTTAGAAACACTATTATAATACACATGTTTCACTCTTAAGTAATGAATATAATAATTAATCATCAAATAACATTTGAAAACTCCGAAATATTTTAAGGCAACGTCATTAAGATTCGGCCTTTTATGTTTAATCATCATCTGTCAAAGTTACTCATGCGTTGTGTTAAAAAATGTTTATTACAATAAAGTATTAGCAACATGATTTCTTATAAGTTAAGCTATAAATATATATAAATTAGGGTCACGATTATACTAAATGTAAAATTAATTGAAATATTGACACGAATAAGTACAACACTCGAGATTTAATGCTGTTTAATGTAGGTAAGTTGGTACTGTTAAGCGATTTATAATGGTATTTGTTACACTCATGGCAGTACTTGTACATTTGTATTACACTTATTTAATCATATTCAATATAGCCGGGGAAACATAAATGTTGTATTTTCAGTGATTTGAAAATGGCAATGCAAACTTCAGTGATAGTTTTCCAAAATAAAATTTGTAAACTTTTACTGCTATATCATGTTACTCATTTGTAAAAAATGAGCAAATTGTTTGTTTGTATAATAATGCATATATCTCTCAACATCGACAAAAACACTGAATCAGTTAATGATCTAGAGTAATCATTTACAAAGTATGGCACAAAAAGTTTTCTTACCAAATATATCAACTACCGATTTTGTACAATGCAGTAGTATACATAATTTTATATATGTATGTACATTAATCTTTGCAATTTAATTATTTAACAAATACTTAAACGTTTATTTTTACAATGTTACAAAGTATGTTATACTATAAATTGATGTACATATTGAATCCAACCTTGTTTTGTTGTGATATTTAATATTATATTTTAAGTTTTAATGTATGTTAAAATATATAACACACACATAATATTTATAAATAAATATGCATATCTTGTGTTAAGTTTATTATTTCGCATGCCCAAGTTAATTATACATAGCTAATTGTATCTAAAAAGCATATACTCGTACATTACAACATCTTTGTGAAACGTTAGCTATGAACTTACAATATTACGTTAGCTACAATACAACGGTAGCTATGAACTACAATATTATATTGAGAAATGTAAAAGTTATTATAAACACGTTATTAAGTGTTATTTAGAAACTAAAATACGTAGCAATGAGAATTTGGTTTGCCTATATTACTCAAATTTCAGACGGTGACTATAATTAAATTGAAAACAAGTGCATTGCACAGCTATATCGCACATCATTTTCATAGAATCCCTACATTATAATGCCACAGAACAATATTTGAATATATATCAATTCTTCAATATTCCACATAACAATCAATAGCTAAAATAATACCCTTAACGTGATCTTGGTTATTATATTACACATTCGACTTAGTTCGATCATAAGAACAATAGCATATGCACGGCTCAAATTAATTATAGCTTTTGTGTTTTGCAGAGTAAAAGCTATAATTTATTTAATTATGTAGTATACACAGTTTTTCATATAATATGCAATGTTTCGGATATATGTATATATATATACATTGTACTATTTTCATAATTGCTTAAGATATGTTACAGTTTTCTGATATGTGCATAATAATAATAATAATAATAATAATACATGTGTGTGCATAATGCAAAAATGTCGCAAAACAATAAGATTTCATTTCTACGTAATCGATATCTCTTGGGATTTAATTATTCTTAGATTTGATTCCATAATGACGAAGTCAGAACGTATTTATCATTTACAGTATTTTACTTTATATAATCACTGATTTGCTATCTGCAAAACGGCGTGTTAATTTGAAGGCGTAGATTGAAGGCAATCAATTAAAGATTGTTGTAAACAAATGCAGATTCGTGATATATATAGCTAGATGGGTGATTACCACTAAAAAAAGTCAGAAATTATTTTAGTACATTTTAGTAATACATTTTTATATACTAAATTGTATGAATGAGATAACACCATAATATATACTTAATTTGTTTTAATGATATATTATAATATGTTTACCAGAATTGCAATTGGCATTTTGTAAATTAATTGTTATAATGCTAATACCAAATTCAAATAAATTTCCAAACAATTTGAGATTCAATTAATTTTATTTCTACTTAAACTGCGATAAACATGCGCACAATATTTATTATTTAAAAAGCATAATTGTTTTAGCTTATAATGGTATGTAAAAGCAAACTTGTTAATGTATTAAAAGTTCAGTAGCAAAATAGTAGCCTACAACATTAGAAAAATATGATACAAGGTGAGTTGCGAAATCGCTTAGTCGGGATATAATGTGATATCATTATTATTTAGCCGCATTAGGCTTAAACTAATGCTTATCTCAATGCTGCAGCGCAAATCAGTTTGTTAAAGCCAGGAGTACGCACCGGGGTTCGAACTTGCTACCTTCGGTTTGAAGGCAGGGGTTCTACCCACTTGGCTACCGGTCTCCTTAAAACTTTATCTATAAGATTGCATTCTTATACTGCTGAGTATGTAGCTGGCTTGCTACACACATACAAAGAGAAAAAATTGTGTTTGTTTCTAATTGCTGAACTCATATATAAGTACAGTGGTCAAATTACAATTTTATAATTTATAGATCTAATTTATGTATACATATTTACAACATACACTTAATTTCTAATAATAAAAAAACTATAGTAAAACAGATTATATAAATATTGTAAAATAAGTATATTTTTAAATATTATAAAAACAAATGGAGATAACCTACAGTTTAATTAGCATTTACTATTATTATGTTTCCTTTAATTGCATAGTACTTCATAAATTATAGAATTATTAAATAGTTTATTCGTTTTTCGTTTTATTATGCGATTTTATGATTTAAACATGTATTTCGTTTTTCCCGTTATTAATATAGGTATATTCCCCAAAACATTGATAATTTAATGTGAATGCATTTTTTCTTTATATTTAAATTACACTTTGTTTATTATAAAGTTCTACATACTTAAGGAAATGAAATTACATCAGTATCAGTTAAATTTACACCAGTGAGTACATGAATCTACTATGTTAAGACATCGTGATCTAACGTATTTGATTTACATGGTAAAACGTTGGTCTAGATTTTAGAGTCCGTTCACACACACCATTGCTCTCAAACTTACGCCTGGGGCCAGTTTCTCAAAAGCCAGTTAACTTGACTGGCCAGTTAAAGTAAAACAGGCCAGTTAAAGTATTTAACGGGGTAGTCAGCTAACTTGCGTTGCACGAAATATTTAACTGCCCAGTTAGTTAACTGGCTTTTGAGAAACTCGCCCCAGATCGTACATACGTGAAATAAATAAACTGTGCATACGTCAAATAAACGCATAGCTATAATGCAGGATTAACAGTGAACAGACACTTACAATCAAGCGTTAGTGACTAAGCTGCAAATAAACAATAAAGCAAATAAAGAAATAAAGCAATAAAGCAATAAAACAAAAAAGCGAATCACATCGAATTTGTCAGTGAGCGTAAGTATCATATGCATGCCTGAAATACAGATGTAGCCGTCATTTGTATCTAGCCAATGGAATAACAAAAATAAGGCTATACCTGAGCATGTGCGAGTGCTAAAAGTTGTTTCTACACATTGATTAAATTGATGCAGAAAATCTGAAAATCATTGCAGATGTAGGTTGATTAAACAACACCTGTAGATCTGCAAGCGGCCTCTGAATCTACTCTAACGTTCGACGATGTTAATCAAATTCATTGTATCACAATTTAATCTAATGCCCTGGCCGTATTAAGACTTTATAATTGCCTATCCCACTCAACATGTGAACAGGATGTATACACCCATTTATACCAATAAATGCCTCACCGGATTAACCCCAAAACTGGTCCGGAAGAGCATGTTGTTGACATAAGTGACATCCGCGTAGACGCCATGCTGCTTGAGGGCTCGTGAGATCGGGATATTAAAGTAGGTTCCCGCCAACACGAGCATACACACGAACATCGTGACTGTGCCCCGAGCTCGCCGAAAGACCTCAGCACGAGTGGCCTTCGTGGCGAGAAGGATTCGTAGGATTATGCCGGCATAGATTACCAGACTACCCAGAATTGGAATGTAGATAAAGACAACGCCAGCTAGATTCTTGATACTGTCATAATTGAACCGGTAGGTGCAGTCGCCCAGCTTCGAGTCGATGATATACCGAATGGACCAGCTGTACTGTCCGAGATAGAACAATGTCGGAAGGGCCACCGCCACAATGACGAACATTATGCTTACTAATCGATTTGTCATGTATGTGCGGTAGATTATCGGGGTGAAAACGGCCGTCCCGCGATTGATTGCGATGAGAAACTGACCGAGTATTGACCCATAAGAGGCAATGAGAAATAGGGGTGCTTCCACGGGACAAAGCTCTGGCACAAAGTAGATGCCCTCAGGAAGGTAGAAGAGAATTTGGAGAGTCTCAAAGGGCATGAAAAGGGTGTTGGAGACGAGATCATATGCCACCACTCCCAGCAAGAGACGATAATTTGGTTTCTGGAGCGATTTTGTGAAAGTAAGAACTGCAGCAAACCAGGCGTTCCCCACGGCGCCCAGAATTAGAATTGCAAGAACAAGAGCAGCAGGTGTAAGACTGCCTTTAAATCGGGCTGCTACTGCTGTGACTAGTTCTGTCGTGTTCGGCATCACGGGCGAAGTCTCATCGATGGACATAATTCTTGTCAGCGTCAGTTTCAATTGCGCGTTTTTAGCTGTCTAAATGCGCCAAATTAATTACTATTTATACTCCGCTTTACATGAAGAAATTTTGTTGTTGTCTGTAATCCAACTGGGATTTGTTTTTATATTTGTTCCAATCAGAATACTCTTTGTGTATGTAGTTAATAAAAATGCAATTTTAATTGATGCCAGTATCAATATTAAAAATACGTATGTGTAACCGATTTGCAATTTATTCACAGTTAAATTAAAGGCTTCATTGTAAAATGTTAATGGGTTGTATATTTCTATTACATTGAGTCCGCTGCACTTTTCTAAATCTACGAGTAGCTCATGTTAATCGTTTAAATATATATCTATATTTGGGTCAAATTGATGACTGCAATAATTTACAAAATATCTAGATGAGGATATTGTATACTTCTGAGAATAATAAGCGTGATCTGTATAAAGTTCACTTATTCCCATATTTATATATACATGACGTATGATGTATGCATATATATGTATGTATTATATTATGATTTGTTCTAAAACGTAATATAAACCTATATATCTAATAAGTTGGATATACATTTAACATTTATGTTTTTGTATTTATAATAACATATACACTGATCATACATGTTGTATGTATATTATTCATAGTTATAAAAAACAGGTGTGTACGTTAAATTTACTAAATTAGTACATATATTGCTCTATGCTATGAATTTATATTTATACTACAAGTATTTTAAAATACAGAAACTGCATTAAGCTACAAACACTACAACTATGTCGGCATATGTCAAACAATCTATAGTTTAAACGCAAATGTAATAAATTCTGTTGCGGGTAAAATGTGTTGTACTTAAACTCTTATATTAATTTACTATTATTGTATAGAGTAGGTTTTTAAATTTTGAAGCAGGACACTGATTTTCAAATAAAACTAATCTCTATATTGTAATAATAGCTTAATACTGTTATAAATAGGCCGCCTGAAGATCATATGTCAAAGAAAAGGTTTATACTTTAGTCTTTGCATGAATTTTAATCTAGTATAATTAAAATATTGTATTTGTGCATGATGTATCATGTAATCGTAACAAAATAGTTTCTGATAAAATAGATTGTGTATTTTTAAATCGTATGTCTTCCTATTGTATTATGTAGAACTATAAAGTATTCCTTAACATATAAAAACCGAATTGAATTATATAAAAATTGTTAATTTAAAAATATACTCAACGATTTGTCATGAAAGGCATATATGTACATACATATAATTATTCATCCAATTACACAGTAATGCACAATTGTTTTGTTTGGCTATATGATATTGTTTATAATGCTGAACATGACTTCGCGAAATGAAAAACAACTAATTCAAGGGCTTCCCCTAATTCTCAAATTAGTCTATGAAATTAATTTTTGAAATTGACAAAAATAAGTCAAATTGAATTGAAATAATACAGTAAGCTTTTAAAATAAAAAGAAGCTAGTAGTAAGGAGCGTTTCTACTTCAACCCCCCCCCCTTGGAAAATCAGAATCGAGTACGCCCTCCGCTCCCTCCCGACCAATCAGAATCGAGTAAAACTCAGGCAATGAGACGGCCGGTGCAGTATTTAAGAGACGTGCTCGTCTTTTTGACTATTTAAACAAAACTCTTTGCGCCAAATTCAAATTTAAAAGTGCGTGGGATTATGTGGCACCAAATTCAAATTATTAAATACGCGGGAATATTTTAATTAAACGAGGAATTATGTACCAGTATTAAATCGTATTTAA
>JAYRBW010061427.1:0-10354 GCA_036023295.1 Invenusta paracnida | reverse complement strand
ACTCCTTATAGCTTTGTGGTGTCGCTCCTATTCTACTTATATCTCTGTGGTGTCGCCTCTATATTCATTATAGCTCTATCGTGTCGCTTCTATTCTACTTATAGCTGTGTGGTGTTGCCTCTTTGCTTATTATAGCTCTGTGATAACGATGACAGATAGAAATTATTGACTACTCACCCACAGGATAACCACAAAGGAGGATGCTTGTAGCAAGAACGTGACGAGGATGGGATTTGTGGAAGTAGTCGGCGATGACAAGAGATGACGCCATGTAGTGGAGACTTGAACCCACTCCATAGAGGAGACTATGTGTGAGGAACATCCACTCCTCTTTCTGCACGTAGGAGGAACCGATGCAACTCACGGTGAGAATCAGAGTTCCAGACACACCGGCAATTTGGTAGCCGTTGGGTCCGATCACTCGGATCAGTAGGACCGTAAAAGGAGAGAGGATCAGTGAGATGCAGAAAGATAGGGTTCCAATCCAGTCTGTAGGGGGGCAATGAGGACAGAGAGACACAGAGAGAGAGAGAGAGTTGATCGAGAATACGAATGATTATAATGATAAATTTGTTTAAATTAGATTATTGATTAATTAATCTATAGATTATAGATTATTGGCTGCAGGTGTCTCACTTTGAATGGACATCGCAACTTGGAACTCTTTCTCAAGGGCCACAACAAATATTCCGAAGCTGTAGGTGATCCCGCTCCTCACAAGAGTTGTCAGCAGAACCGAGAGACAGATCAACCAGCCCTGCGTGTCCGGACTGAGACATCGGAACTTGGCGTAGGCCCGGTCTACGAGAGTTCGTAAGCCGGGCATCCTGCACTGTGATTGGTCGAGAGAAGAAGCCTGATGGTTGCTTGTAATTGGCTGGGAAAGAGGATGGCGAGGGGGGGGAGGGATACATATAAAGCAGAGGCTACCCGAGGGTCCAGTGTCTTCTCCTGATATACAATAATACTGAAAAGACTGCTCATTTCAAAAGCTGCAAAAATTCGGACAGATGGTTTTATCCCCCTGGTTACCGGATGGGGGGGCGAATTTATCAGCGCTCTTTTGTTTTTACTGGCGTTTTGTAAATAAAGGCGCAGGGATATAAGGTCCACGGACTTTTCATATTATTATGTTCCGCAACTTTTAAAACCATTTTATAATATTTCTTTTGAAAATTCCAGTTTAAATAAACATATTTTGTATTTTTTGTAAATAATTTTTGATACCGAAATTTAAAATAATAAAAACATAATAAAATAAAGTTTAGAGATTTATAGAGATTAAAAGGAGATATCAATTGGAATATACACTAGATAAAATAAACAAGTTATATACATTTCCGATATAAAAATAAAGCGAATTTATTCGTAAAAAAAACTAATTTCAACATAAAAGTCCTTTTTTTAATCAATTTTTCATTTTTCATCTCTCACAAAAAATTTCCATTTCAAAATATATGTTTTTGACCAGAAACACTGCATACCAAATGTCAAGGCTTTATCTAAAAACGGAATTAGCACGAATTATACGGGTTGGGCCAATTCATCCGCACACCAGTTTTTTTAATAAAAAAACGAAATTAATTTCGAAACGGCCCATATACAAACCATATCTCCAATATATTATTTTATACAGATATATATATATATATAAATATATGTTTAGAGATACATGTGCTTCTAGACTGGTTTATTAACAAAACAAAAACGGCAACTTATCGCAGATAGGAAAGTCAAGAAACGAGCTCAATGAAAAAACTTACAACAAAGTGGAATAGTTTAACCATTGATGACATTGATACAAAACGGATGCCAAGAATTATGTTGTAATCATAAAAATTAATCAATATATATATACAGCGAATGTCGGGTTAAAATATTTTCATTGACCATTTTGTTAATATTACAATATAGTGGCCGAATCATTTCAAAAATGAAGAATATATTATCAACTCATTTAGATATTATTATAGAAAAGTCATATTTAATTTGTAAGTTTTTATCCATATAGTAATTTTGCATCGTCGCAATTAAAAATCTGAACAACATCTATATATTTTACCACAAACTTAGTTCTTTAAATTTATATCTAGATAAGCCATTTTTTCGGATAGCCAATCTATGCTTATAAAGTAAAACAAAAATCAATATAACATAAATCAATATATGTATATCGGAGATATTCAGACTCGAAATTTCACAAATTTTACTGGTTACGTTATTAAGTGTATAATACAATTTTATAACAACTATAAACGACTAATTTTATGTTCAGGCTCGTTTCTTTGCATTTACTTTGTATTTATTATATATATATATGTTGGTAAGTAGCTAGGTATTGCATATTATATAAATCATCCGAAATACTAAATAAGCATGAAATGAGTAATATTTGTAAATTCTTTCACGTTTCTTTCTTGCACATTTTCCTCTGTAATCAAACACCTCATGAGTTGGCAGGACAAGGCTATCACACACACACAGATTTGTCCCACAGAAACGCCTGGGACGCATACATACTTATAAGTCACTGGGTGGCTATTACGTGATTAAAGTTAGACTATGTGGCTGCCCCCCAACCCCTGGAATGTGTTACAATTGATTGAAGTAAAGGTATACTCTTGATGATTTTAGAATTTCATTGTCAACTTGTTGAAATGCACCTCGCCAACACGCCTGACATGCGCTTGTGAAATAATTTGATCCTCAATACATGTATAGCGTATAAATATGTGTTTATGTGCATGGGAATGAAATCGTCTCCCCACCCCCCAAATCCAAGTCGTTCTATAAAAGCAATTCACTTTACAAACCAGAATTTAGGGAAAAAAATGGTGAGAACTTCCTAGAACGTGTTTTAATGAAAATACGAAAATAGAAAAATACTGACCACTGTAGCTCGGTAGGGATAGAGAGTGAATATCAATTTACACCTTTATTTAAATTCTCAAATATTGAACACTAGTATGCACAATTATATTATGCTACGTCAGATATTTGCACCCCACTTGATATTTTCCAAAAGGAGATTTAATTATCTAAATAAGATAATATAGATAATATCAGAGTCACTTTTTAGCCTTGCAAAATTCAAGTATAGTACGATGACAGTTTTATCATAATGCACCTTCGGGTTCTTTTTGGGGTATTTTCAAAATGGCTTCGATTTTCCTCAATTTGTTCAATAAATAGTTTTTTTCCATAATATAGCCAATAGTTGAAATAAAATCTATAACCCGAGTTTATTGATTATATCACCTATAAATAGTAATGCTTCGTAATGACCTTGAAAAGACAAACAGCTTAGTTTCGCTTTTAAACTTTTTAAATCTACTATAATGATTTTTTGTTTGCAATCTGAAATAAATAACATGCAACTATTGATAATTTTATTTTTATTTGTTTCTGCTTATTAATCTTTTTTAACTGTTTACTGCATTTCGAAATTATATTTCTAAATTATTTTTCCCTTTTATTCTTGTTAATATCCACTGATGAAAGCGTGAAAAAAATATTTTGTATATCCCGGGTTTAAAGAGTTAAGCCGAAATATAATTGGACATTGTTTTTAATTATTTTCCTATTTATTGTGCTTTCAACTAGCCATTCCGAGACCGTGTTATTTTAAATTATTTTACCAAAAGCGAATCAAATTCCAATTTTCGTGATATAATTTTAAAAGCGAAACTAAGTTGTTTATCTTTTCAAGGTTATTACTAAGCGTAACTATTTAATAGTGATATAAACACTAAACTCGCGTATTATGCTCGTTTGACAAATCTATCGATCCACAGCTATTACATCACAGCTCATAAAGACAACTCAAACACTAAACTTATTTAACATATCAGTATACCTTTAAAAAGTTGTTTTTCTCCTTTTTAAAGTTTATGCAAAATAATCAAGCCAAGAAGTTAAAGATTAAATCCTATACAGAACAATACTGTCACAAACAATCTTTTAAATATGACCCGAATGTTTTCAAATTCCGTTCCGCAAAATTAATTGGATGAAACAATGCAATTTACTTTTGCACAAAATTCTTTATATAGTATTTCAATATTTTACACCTAAATAAAATATCTTAGTTGCATTAACATATTAACTATAATATATAGTAAATATTATGACTTAAATGAAGAAAAAATAGATAATGACATCATTAAAATTGTTCTTCTATAAAGCAATACGTCTACGATTGTAGCCTGACCTCTGTACATAACTGTAGACACTACATTATATTTTAACACTAAATAGCTCTTATAGAACAACACCCGCTTCGATCAGACGATGTTTTAATGAAAGTTTGAAAGAGCCAATTTAAAAGTGTTTATGTTTTGGATTGCAGATATATATATACACAATTTTTCAAGAATAATGAACAACACAGAAATAACATGAAATGTGTCATTGAATTTAATGTAGGGCAAAAATATTTAGTATAATATGCCCTGTATTGTCCTCTCTAGGATAATGACAAATTGAAGTTACAAAGTTCAACGCTCTTGAAATATAATTAATTTTGTTAAAAATATACAAATATTCTCTTAGGGGTAATTATTCTGTAAGTTGTCTTTAAAAATAGCTCATAGGTAAAACACATCGCTGTTCAATGAAGGTTTCAAAGTTTTAAAAATCGTATAATTTGATATTTCAGTTTTCCATTTTATTTATATTAACATGACTGTTAATATATATACGAATAAGGTAAATCAACCCTTAAATTGGAAATAAAATTAAAATACATATTATGTAATGTACAGTTTATTGACTTATTTTTCCATGTAAAAACCAGGAATAAATCCTTCGCATTATGTAATACTTGTATAAATAAGCGTATATTTCTGAATCAAAGTACATTAACCCTATCCATACCGGGGGGATGGCTGAACCGGCCCCCTGTTTTATTTTTGCTGCCATTGTTAGTTGAACAATCGCGTGATTTCCATCTTTCGTGACTTTTCCTAACATTATGTTTAACAACTTTTTATAATATTTCCATCATTGTTACCCCCACAGGGGGTCTGCTATAGGCCTTTAAAGTAGGTGACCCCCGTATATTTTAGTTCATCTAATTATAAGTGAAAACAACAAAATATATAAAATCGTGGTGGATATTAGTGAAATCTATTTCATTGATAATGCACAATGAACCACCAAAACGCACTATAATATTCAGGCACTCAGTACTTTATTATACAGTTAATTATTTCGATTAAAATAAGAAATTGAAAAAAAATTACTTTTGATGTAGGTATTTTAAAAATTAAATTAGCTGAAACTTTTTTATTTTTTAAAAAGACAATTTTTATATGCAAAGTCATCTGTAGATCATTTTGATTTAATTCGGTGCCAATTTCCATCACTATAGTACATTACTAAGAAGATTTTTATAGGGAGGGGGCTGGCGAAATAGCCAACCCCGGTACATGGCTCCGTTAAATAGCCCGGTATGGATAGGGTTAATAGGAATCGAGTACAGCAATGGAGTTTTATATATTATTCTTATATATATAATGTCATGCATATTATACTTTTTAAATGTCTAGACAGGCCTACTTGCCCTAATAGCGGTAACAAGGTGGTTGTCATGATCACATTCCAGCACAAATGTCAAGCTCACCAATCACCGCAAAGTACGGAAGCGCGCTTGATGAAATTATTGATTTTGCCAGCTAAGTCTTGCCAGCTATTTAAATATAATTATGAGATTAGTGGCTTCCCATCACTAGTAGTTATAGAGCAGATAATATATATTTATGGTCACGCGGGTAGGACGTAATCATATTTAAGTGCACAGCTAGAAACTTTACTTGCACAAAAGTTTGCTTCCACAAACTCAATAAATCATACGATTTTTAATCAGCAGTTAATAATTAGAAAATTGATAGTTCTGTGCAGATTTTGACATAAAACTTATAATTAGAATAACAACATGACCAACTTTATGTTCACAATTGTTCGATAATTTTAATAAAACATATTGATATCATGTCAATGTAAAACTTGAAACTTTCCATGGCACTGTGTGTGAAAGTATATGTAACGCAAGTCATTTAGCGATTATATTGACTCTTACGATTGATTACATTTGTATATTTTAAAGACCTATATTCATTATTATTCTTAGCGGTCGTATCTTTAATACAAATCCTATATTATATGTTCAATTAATGTGCATTGACATTACAAACAGTTATCGCACAATGCAATAATTCAATGATTAGTTCATCCTTCAACTGCACAACATGAACACAAGGTTTTACAGTGTACTTTTACGGTTAACCTACATATATTTTGTAGAATTTCTAGCTAGATATCAATCTGTAACTGGAAACAGGTCGTGCCTCATTGAACGGTGACTTCATTTTTCCGGTGAGTTATTTCTAATCTTTCTACTTATTTCATAGTAAATATATACATATATATATATATCTTTATGCGTAGGTAGATAATTGTGTATATATTTATGTGTAGAATCCACGCATCAAAGTTTTCGTTGAGGTTTCTTACTTTTTTTTCGACCTTCACAGGAATCAAAAGAAACTGCTTTTTTGACATCTGTGTAAGTTATATTATTTAAAACTTATTACTTACTATATTTTCAATTTTCAAATCATTTAAATATTTATGGATTATATGGAATAAAATATAAAACATTTTCAAATGCCGTTTATATCAATAATATCTGTGTTTATTACCAATAAAAGGTATAGATAGGTACACAAGATTTTGAGTCAATTGATCAATTTAAGCTATATCTTCTAGTTTCGTCCAGTGCGGACAATTTGTGGTCAACGAAAACACACGCCTGCGGTACTGTTTACTTGTGAGGATGAATTCCGTTTGCTACTTTGGCATGAGGCTATAAGGATGGACATCATTTTATGGACACCCGAAACATACCCAATACTTTTTTAATCAAGTCCAAGGGCGTTTATTGATTTTGTGAGTAGTTTAGAGGGCGCATATTGGAGAGGGCGTTAATTGGAGAGTGGATGTTTATATTTGGAGAGTGGACGTTTATTTATTGGAGAAATTTCACTTCTTTTTAGAAATATTAATGGTATAGTTCATAATCTGGAGTATTCCTAGATCTTCAATGAGTATGTAGTTTGAAACAATTGTGCACTACTAAATATGAGAAAATAAAAATTATTATACTAATATCGACATTACTTACTAAAATAAATTCAATCAGAGTAATAGATTTATTGATTTCATTTGCATCACAATGTCAATTTTAGCGACAAAATAATCGCTTTATTCAAATAATATTTAAATTAGGTATCTATATTAATTATACATGTAAACTATTTTAAAGATATGGATATTTTCAAATTATTTTAAAGTATACAGCTAGCATTGTCAAGTCAAGAACAAAAGCGTCAGTAATTAGCTTGAGAGATGCTAACAGCTCTAGTCATTAATGCTAAGGAGAATTATAGGCCAAGCCAAGAACAAGAGCGTCAGTGATTAGCTTGAGAGATGCTAGCAGCTCTAGTCATTCATGCTAAGGAGAATAAGACAATTTTTGACCGCTAATAAATAAGGTTAGAATGCATTAAAAAGCATATTTTTGGTACCTGTGTAATCGCCAAGCGCTAAGGAACAAAATGTTTTAATGTGAACTTTTGAAAAGGTTTCTAGATACTTTTTTAAAAGGAGTCAATTTCAATGAAAAATAGTTCTTTTTCTTCTTCTTGTTATTATTATTACCTAAACAAAAACGACAGCGACGCAAAATCAAAAGCCAAGAAACGGGTTTTTAAAAAAAATTGACATACTTAAAACAACTTATTTTGCCTTTTACGTTTCATCTTTTTATGTAAAAATGTTCCATTGCCAGAATGTTTTTTTGTTGTCATATTTGTATGAATTTGACAGTTTAGGCGTACATGCCTATGCTCCATACTGATAGACACATTTGTGCATTTTAAACAGAAAGTATTGCAACAATTATATCTTGGCGCCATGCGTATATCAATTGCTTCGATGGCTGTACTATGAATCACCAATATCATTTCAACATTTTGCATTTGAAGAGCTCGCTTCTTTTTTTATCTTTCCAGAAGAATTTTGCAAATATTGTAATTTACTGATTAATTAATAGTCTGATAAATTGCGGTGAAACGCGATTATTTTAACTGATATTACTTGTGAAACAATGACGCACACATCATAAGACCAGCCTTGCTGTACCTTGCTTGAGAACCTCCCTCAACAGCTCCATGAGGTACATCTGTGTGCGACCCGTTAGCAAGTGCAGCTTCTTGGTGATGAGGATGTGAAGTATCTGGAGAGTGAAAAGGAAATAGGGCCAGGAGTAATTCATGGCTTTCGTTAACAATTAAATACGATTTATATCGATCAATTAGGGCAACTAAATATGGTATTATGGCAGTTCGACGCCCACGAAACGTACCTCTCAAATATGCCTTTTAAAATGCGTGCTGTTCAAACATTCAAATTCGGATATAGGGCAATCAAATATAGACTCTTTTAAATTAAATGCACAATAAGTACAAGAATACAGGTATAAATATTAATTTAAGTAAATTGCAATTCAAGTTGCAAACAATATAAAGTAGTTCATGTAACGAAAAATGCAAATCATTTAAAAGGATATAACCACAAACGAAGCAGAAATATTATCGAAACAAAAATGAGTATGAAACTGAAATGTATTACCTAACTGAGTAATACAGTTCTCGTAAATCAATTTATCTTTATTGATAAAACTAATACGCAGTCAACTCAGTTTATTTCAATTTTCCTGCATTAACCACAAAGCATATAAGCTAAAATACAACCCCCACAAAACCCATTGGCTGCCCCAAATCCCCCTTCACCGAGAAGACTTATAGTATAAATAGCAACTTAACACAGCCACTATTGCGCCAATACTAAAAACAACATATCGGTCACACACATTCATTCATTCACAAAAGTTTATTGGACTAGAAGAAGAAGAAGCAGCAGAAGCCGTGGAATTCACTTCTACGCATCGATACATGTCACGTGAACCAGAGAATAGGGGAGACACTTGCGCGCCGCATTCTCGTGATGCCAGCTTCTTTAGAATCAGCTGTTCAACAGCGCACACGGCCACCATGTGATCCCCCTCGTCATAGACATAAGACATGCATGTAGCTGGGCGTTAATAATGCCCTCCCACCAGCTAATACCTACGAACGCCTAAAGAGATCACAGTCAGATCCAAAAATATATTCACTCTCAAGTGTGACAAATATAAGGATTTAATACTCTGCCTTTTAGTGATAAAAATAACTGAACTTGTAGATATTTGTAAATATGAAGAATAACGGCATTTTCTTGACAAATAAATATACAATGTTATTTCTCCTAAAAATAAATGCGCTTTAAATATTAAATTTAATTCATTTCTGGTATCAAAATACTCCCTCCGAACTATGCGAAGTAATGACGGTAACACCAGTTTTGACTGGTTTAAAGTTTCCCAATACTCTTTAATACTAATATTGGTTTAAACTAAGTTTAGAACACAATTTCTTCCGTCGAAATGTCCGTCAAATTCAAAATACGGTTCGTCTCTGGCTAAACTGAGTTTAATTTTATTTCGGTGGATTAAAATGTTTTCAACTCAAAATGATACTAATTACAGACTGCTTATAGATAATTGGGATGGAACTACAAAGATATTCACCCACCTTGCAAACGTAGCTGAATCTCCGAATGTCGTGAATGGCCGTTTTCATGTCGAGCCGAAGCAGGACCTCACTGAGAGTTGTGGTCACCGCGTTCTACCAAAACATAAAAAGGAGGACCCTATTTATAGAGCAATAATACGGTTCACTCGGTTCACACTAATATAAGTACACTCGGTCAAAAAAGCGTAAATATGTTTGTTTAAATATATTCAAAGTTCGCCATTTTATAGTCCATCAATGCGACGGTAATTTAAGTTCTAAAACAGTATAAAAGAGAGATATTAAAACGGACAAACGTACATGATATAAAGTACTGATATGACAAGTAAAACCATAGAAATGTGTGCCTGAATTAGAGCTACAATAATATGTAATTTATAGGAGTATAGCTTGAGCAATAAAAAAGTTTTTCGATAGTGGACAATACTCTGTTTTACTTACTTTTAAGTTGATGGAATACGAAATAAAGTGCCCGTACAATATATGCTATGCATACCAAATAATGTAGGAAAACTAGTTATTTGCTGCTATCGAAAAACTTTTTTATTATATAAGCCACATTCCTATAAATTAGAAATTATTGTAGCTGACATTCTGACGCACATTTCTATATTTTTGGTGCAGTTTCAAAATGGTGGATTTTCCGATTGAATCAAAAGAGT
>JAYRBW010061425.1:0-10354 GCA_036023295.1 Invenusta paracnida | reverse complement strand
TGATGCTCGCTGAATTGCCTGCCGAGGAATTGACGCATGGAATTGATTCACGGAGTTGTCTTCTGATGTATCTGCATCAGGGGGTAGAGAAAGAATTACTTGCCTTTGTATAACAATTCATCTTTGTATTATTATGACACTATGTGGTTATATCCAAAACACAATAACATTAATTAAAACAAATTTTTACATCTTTAACTTTAAATAACAAATACCAATGTGCTTCTAAAGGTAATTAATTTATTAATATATCGTTTTTAATACGATTCGACTACCCAACGCCTACTTTAATACCCAATTGTAATTTAGAATTGAATGCTGAATATGAATATGTTAAAATTTTTACTCATTAAAGAGAATATTTTATTTACATCAAAGTATAAAGTAACAATGTGCAAATGTAAATACCTTGAGCAGTTCTCAAATATTGTATAAATACAGGAAAATCTTCCTTGTCAGCGTGCACGGAGATGACCATTTTTTTCCATCCAGGGGCTTTGAAGTACCTTCGATAGACGTCCAGACCTTCCTGCTTGCTTCTATTGTTGCCATATCGCCGACTCCATTTAATCCCATCGGCTGTGTTGGCCTCCCATGCTTCGCATTTTACTACTATCACACCCTCTTGGCAAGGCGATGGGACGTTGAAAAGGGGGGCAGTCTTCCTTATCACTTCCATGGCTTCTTTTAGAGAGAGGAATTTTGTGAATGCAGATGTGCAAACATCTGAATATCGTTAATTGGGTCAAAAAATATAAGGATGTTATTAGTGTGTCGATTTGTTCAAGGATTTGATTCAAATATATGTGTGAAAGGAGAATACATCAGATCAAGAGAAGAGTATTTTAGTCAAATAAATTCGAATATGAATTCTGTTTAAAAATATGCATATTTTTACTTTTTTCGTTAGACTTTTTTTAATTTAACAGCATTATAATGACAGTAAAGGCATACAAATATTTTAAACATATTTTAAAATATTGGGACAGAGAAATCGCATTAAATATTGGGAGGCAGATAATAATATTTGTCGCCTGAAGCTGAATAAACAAGATCTAATTTAAAAAGTTGTCAGTTTGTGTGTATTAATTGTAGAATCACATATGACTGATAAAAAGTCCTACAACATAATCAGGGTTACAATATAGTCTACCGTGTTTGGCTCCCTCATCACTTAAAATACAGAAAATCGTAATTTAATGAGAAAAATGAAAAGAGTAATTCAAGGATAAAAATAAAAATAGTAATTTAATAAGAAAAATAATACGATTTTCTAAATTTACTTATCTTATTTCATTTTATAACTTAAAATACAGTTAAGAAAACTCCCTTTAATATAAGGCATAATCAATAAAATATGGAGTTTATTCGCTACACTGTGTCATTTATTATATCAGCAATCTAAACAAACTTTTGGCAAATGTTGGTTCATGAAATTGAATATTATATCAGTCTTACAGGTCATACCTAATGCCTTTCGTTTGGCTTCACAGGCGAATGCATCTACCGGCGAGAGGTCGTAATCGTCAATATTGTCATCGACTAACAATACAATGTGGTTAGGCTTCCAGAAGTTGCCGCAGTCTGGCCCTGTCCTTGTCCACATGATATTGATGCATTTCCCTCTTAGTTTTTCCTCTGGTGGATGAATAACTCGCGTAAGATCTTCACAATCAGGATAATGTGACTTTATCGGCCTTCCCAAAACGGATGCCAGCGCTATTATTTCACCAAAGGAGCTATATGAACCATCTTTGGCAGCAGATCTACAAAGTGATCTAACAGAAGGAATTAAAGTGATATTTTGGTAATGACGAAACATGGCATCATAATTGGTTTCGTTTGTGGCCATTTCAGCAATCGTCAGTAAACGCAATATGCCTGCCAATTCTTCAGTTCCTGCAATAGCTAGAGATGCACTATTAAAAAGACAATTGCCATCTCCTGTTACCCTTACTGGTACTCCCCATCTCAACCCTTTGGTTCTCAGCAGCAACTCGGAATAACGATCCACATATTCAATTTTAAATGTTGCTGATACGGGAATATCAACCAAACATTCCACCCTTTTCTGCTCGCATCTAGCCTTAGAAAGAAATTCATCCCACTCCACTGACTCATTCATCCTCAACAACCCACTCTTCCAATCATATTTCCCCTCTTCCACCAGACAATTTTTACATAAAAACTCAAACCCATCTTCTTGGCCAAGTGGTTGACAATTTGGGTGATAATGTCCGCTGCAAATCCCACAACTCAGAAGATTTGTCCCCGGTGTCTGACAGTCATGACAAACCACATTTACTGAAATGTATGCAATAAAAAAATGTACTTTAATTATACAGCGTGACTGTAAAGTAATGCAACACAAATTAATAATATTACTGTTGCAATATATTATGTCATTCTTATTAACTGTATCATATTACGTTACTCTATAGACACCCTGTATATATAATTTATTTACATAGATTTACAAAACGCTACATAAAAATTTATTTAATAATTATTGTGACCATATATCTAAACTTATTGTAGCAGGATGTAAGCTCACGTTACAATAAAAGCTCAAAAAGTGCGAAACAAAGGTGAGTTCAAACCAGCATACTGATTATTAATATTTATAGATACCAAATATGAAATTAATAAATTCTTTTTTGCCTGCAGTTGATATATTGAATATATAATCTATAATGCATTGCTACAGATTATTTCCTATTGTACAGTAATCATTCAGAATTGATGAAACTATTTTTATATTTATCTTTCATAGAACTGTTTAAAGATAAAAATTGCAATCTCACCAGCACCACTCAGTGTATTGATTGTTTGTTTCCGTTGTCGTGTACTAGGCACAGAATGAACCTATTAAATTTTAAAATACATTAATAATATTATTATTATTATTAGTAGTAGTAGTATATTGTAAACACAAACTTACCCCTTGTAAATTTACTTTCTTGCCCATTTTCTTCAGTTCTTCCTTTTTTGGGGGCTGTTCTTTGTCCATTTGCTTTGCTCGTTTCTAGTTAATGCAATATATTTATTTACATATAAGAGTGGAGTTAGCTACAATTTTCATATTTATAACATTTAAAGGTCTCTGTGTCAAAAACTATTGATCCTAAGGGTATAGTGTCAATTAGTAAAATGTTCAGTTTTTTCCCTTCTTTGTGATAAGCATACAATAAAATCATTATCTCTTATTGGATAACCGTTATGGACCAATAACCTTCAAACAACTTAATTTCGCAAAAATACTCGTTTTTTAATATTTATTTCTTTTGTGAAGTATGTATCCATGGGCCAAATTTATAAGCACTATTTTTTAAATGTTTAAAGTGATATATCACTATTAGAACAATTATTTTAAATATAATTATATATACTAAAAAAGTCTATATAATTGTTTTACATTGTCGCACCCAAAATCTTAGGTCGAATATCATACTAACTGACGTACAATATGCGAATATCCGAACACCCCAGTGATTTACAAATTTATAAATAATAGAAAATTACACTTGATTTGTTAAACATGAAATAATCTTCAATTAATGTTTCCTTTTAAAATACAGTTTCTATAATTAAATATCATCGAATATAACATAACAAAAAACTGACAGAACACAAAACTCAAAAATATTGTAAGACTGTGCAAGATTAAACAACAATGTTATAGTACCTATACCTCTAAACAATTCATTATTTTGCTTTGAGTAAAATTATACTTACCTGCTTTATCTTGCACTAATATTTGAGAACAAATCAGAACAACTTTTATACCTGAGTACTTATACGATGGTTTGATTGAGCTATATGTATATTAAAAGTGAAATATATTATGATACAGTTGCATTAAAAAATAGATACATATATGTATATATGTGTACAAAATAATGTATTCAATAAATCAATTAAGAGATGTTTCCTTTAATGTTTTTGCCATAAATTGTCATTATCTATTTATTACCAATATATTTTGGAAGTACGAAATAAGTAGATTTAATTTTCAAATTTATTTGAATATGAAACAAATAATGACTATCATATTTTTAATATAAAAATATAGACATTTCACAATTGAACTCAGAATACGTGTAGTTAGTTAAATTCTAAATTATTTAATTATTATAATTACCTTTTGAAGCAGAATTATTGCAAGTTGGACAATACCAAATTTTTGCCCTAGGAATCGTAGACAGCCCAATGCATTTCATGTGGAAGAAATCCTGGCATGCATCACATCCAATCATTGTGCTTTCAGCACAAGTTGCTGTCGGATCCATTTCCACCTTACAGACACAGTATTTCATTTCTGAAAAATATGTAATTTAATGTGTTTACAGTGTTTATATATATATGCAATGGGTTTGTACCAACTCAGAATGAGGTAGATGGACACGATTAAAATATGTAGCAATCAATTGTGATAAATTAAAAGAATTTGTTAATTACATCAAGAATGTCACTCAATTGAAGGAGACAATGTCAAGGCTCATAATTTTATAATATTAAAAAAAGAAAACCGCATATATATATAAATATATAAGTATTTATATATATAAACATATAGGACCCAACCAAATCATCTAAAAAAACGGATACCTATCCCGTTTTTACCTGAAAATTATAAGCACTGCAATGTACAATGTGAAAAATATTATATATATTTCAAAAGGTTATATAATGCAAGCATACCTTGTGTACTTGGAGTTGTAAAATGCAAAAATAAAATCAAAAATTGATGGTCAAAACAAATGATTTATGAATGTCTGAAAACATGAAAATGACATGGATTAATTTAGTATTTAAAAAAAAAATTTAGAGAAAGGTTTTTTAAAAATTTTACAACTTAATATCATAAACAAAAAATTGTACAGAAAAAACATTGACATGTCATAGGAAGAATCAGTATAAAAACTTCACAAAAGGTTTTATTTTGTGTTTATTTTATCTTTTCAATATTTATTCAGGGTAGGCTTTAAAATCAAAAGACAAAAGTAAAACAAGTGTCTGATAATATAGTTATCCGACACATGTTGTATTGTAAATATAATGTGGTAATTGCTTTTTCTAGCAAATATTATAATATAACTTTATTCTTGTGTTGGTGTGAATAAATTACATAGAACTTGCAAAAAGATATAAAAATGAACAAATTTGTACTTCAATAAATGTTATATAGATCTTTTAAAAGTACTGTACACTTGACTACGTCACTAGTTTAAAGTTGTAAAATGTTGGCCTTTAAAAATAACTTGATATATTTCTTGAACGAATACTAGCCAAGCATAACATTTTAAAAGAATGCGGTGTTGTTTAACTAAAAACACATGTGAAGGTGTCGTGAAATTCAGATATTCTCTGTAGAAAATGTGGGATTAGGGTGTAAAATATATTTTAGATATTTTCAATATTTTATATTATATGCAACTATAGGCACTCAAATAAATTAAAAACCGCAAATAAACTGTTAGTTATTAAGGCAAGTAAGTTAAAAGCATCGAAGTAAAGGCAGAAATAATATAAAGTAAAAGTTATAGCATAATATTCCAAAGCAATAAAGGCGTTTTTAGTATAGGCAATTTTAACGCATGATTACGCATCTGGAAGAATAGACATTAGTAGAGACATAGAAACTTAACCGGCAATCAGAGAAATATGACAAGCATATAAGAAGCCGTAGCTTATTAATAGCGGCAGAGGGAGAGATGAAAGTATGTGTGTGTGTGAGAGAGAGAAGGATATTGCTGCGAGCAACTCATGAGGCATAACATTATAGTTATAGCGATTGTGTGACAAGAATGAGTCAGAGTGTCGGTTCTCTATAGCAGGCTGGTGAAATAGATAAGGTATTGTTATGAGGTAAAAAGGCAGTTTAGAATGAATTAGCAGCAAAGTGGAACCGTTTATCAGCTGTCTAAAAGTTTAGATAAAAGAAATAGGCTTTTATATAGGAAACGTAATTTAGAGAATAAATAGTCTAAATTATTTAAAATCCATAATTGAATTATGGCTTCCTACCGAAAAAGCACTTAAGGAATAACCACTGTTTTAAGGTAGAGAGATTTTAGTTATTATTAAAAGTTTATTGAGTTAGCGTTATAAAGATCATAAACATGTCAAAGGATGCCGCTTAGACACAAAATATTAAATTAGAAGTAAGGAATAAAAGCTTAAGAATTATATAGACGAATCGGTTTCGTTTTAAAAGGAAAACAGAACTTTGCAAAACCAATAAGAATTGAATTGAAATAGATTAGAAAAACTATAAAACGAGAAACAAGCCCAAACCACAACAGACCCCCAACACCCCGCACCCAACTGACAACTAAGAACTGACAAACCCAAAACCCAACTGAGAACTGACAACTGATAACTGAGAACTGATATCTGATAACTGAGAGCTGAGAACAACACACAAAACACACCACGAAATCCCAGTAGAAGAGAATACACACCACACACAACCCAAGTCGGAGAATAACACAAAACACACACCACAGTAGCACAACAACAACACTGTAAGTAATTTAAATCTATTTAACCGAACTTTATATAAACAATGTCACTGGTTTCATTTTCTTATTTAATATAAAGTATCCAAGTAATTTTGTTGTACGTAAAATATTTTGTATTCTAGGTATATTTTAAAACCAATATTGTCCGTTGTGAATAAAAGCTATTTTATATTTATTTTGAGTTGTTTTGCTTTTTATTTATGTAATCGGCTTGTTAATTATAGAACCCCCATAAGCTTCCTGTTTATAAAATACTTATGATACGATAATTGTAATCACGTAACTCTAAGTTAAGAGATGAATAGAGGCGTGTCCTTACAAAAAAGCAGTTCCTATTGGCAGTGGTTGACACCTTGTTTTAACGTATGATGAGCTTGGAATGCTCTGAAGTTAAGCAGACAAATTGTTATCCTATTTTATTACACCATAATTGTGAGTGTCTATTTTTACATAACTTATATTTTGCATTTGTTACATTTACACCCAGCCCATCCTGTTTGCTCACATAGAGTCTAGAACGTTCTATGTTACATATAATTACCAAACCCTTTTCCACATGTTTCCTGTTGTAACATATCTTGATGTACAATCTACATCCCCCATACATATATGTATATTACATGCTCTGCCACCTATCCTTGTCAGATAAATATGTTTTGGGAGTGTTAAGTGGATTGCTTTAGAGATGATATATGTATCTGTATATAAACAGGAATATATTATATTTTTTCCAATGGTCTTGATACGTATATATATTTCTGCCTCTGTACATAGCAGCTTAAGGAAATTACTGTTAGCGGTCCATTTTATTTTATCTTGCCCTAAGTGCGTTAACAGAGTGAGGAAGATTTCTGGTACTTTAAATGTAACATTGTATACACGTGGTAACTCGCTGCCAATTATGGACAGGTCAGGCGTGATAAATTGCTGAAACTTACTAACTCATGCTTGTTCTTAATTTTGTAATGATTCATTTTGAAGCCTGGAATTGTGTACCCTGCTACTATATAAACAGATAGGATACGGCCAAAATGGGTCCAACAGGAATATATACTCATGTTAATAAACAACCGGTGTTGTAACGTATAGGAAGTATGTGCAATATTAATCTGAGTTTTGTAAACGTATTCACTAAAGCCTGGCTATACTTATATGAATATAATACATTTATTGTAGAACTCAACCTTCATATCGGTTTCCAATTTGACTTACCTTGGGAATAAGTAAATAATAGGCCAGTTTATTTACAGTGGTTCCCCGAGTGAGGAACCCCGAAATATAGCCAGACGAGTGAGGAACTTCAAACGAGATAACCAGGCGACGCTAGGAACCTTCAAATTCGCCAGACGACACACACCGAGAAGCTCCGTGGAAGACGATCAGAGCGCGACGACACGCCAAGAACGTCGAGAGAACACAGAACGCTGATAGGAAAGAAAAATTAAAAGTGGTAAGTAAAAGAAAAAAATGGCTGCTGATACTACAAATATTGATCCCCATTTATGAACGTTAATTAGGGATTTAACACTCAGTGTCAAAGACATGACTGATGCACAGAAAAATCAGGGGTAAATGGCCTTTGATCAATCTGCACATTTAAAACCGGCTCCTTATACGCCAGATCAAGATTGGACCTTGTGGTTCCATCGATTTGAGACTTATCTAGAATCTAGACACCCGACTGAGAGATAAAGGCGAACTATATTAATTAGGAGACTAGGAGACGTACCATTACAAACACTATATGCAGTTGACCCAGGTTTAGATAATCAAATATGTTCGGATATGATTGAAACGCTAAAAGAACGCTTTCAAGGTGCGCAAGGCGATTGTATATCCAGACATAAATTTCAAAATGTTACACAGAAAGCAACTGAATCGTTGGATGAATATTGGACACCATGGATACCATGCTTTCCACAGAGGAGACTCAATTTACCAGAGAAGTTATAAAGAGACTCTGCATTCAAGACAGAACATAAACAAAGCGAATCACAAATTTTGGAAAAGTCACGTGACCATAACTTAGTTTTGGAAATAACAGCACCAACGATAGAAAAAGCGCAGCATAGCCACAAATAAAATCTGACATGTATTGATGACATACGTTTCCTAGAAGAAATAAGCAGATTAAATACAGAGAAGATTACCAAGACGGGAGACATAAAAAATATTAAAATGGAGTCATGGTATCAGAAATTAGTTTTGGAAAATGCAGTACAAGATACCAACAAAGTTCAACAGAGTCACATAGACACATTTAGATATAAGAACACGTAAAAATCCGAGGTATAAGTAGAATATACTCGATAAAATAACATAACGAATGTTTCAGAGAGGAAAATGTGTAAACAATAAAATTTCTGGCAGAAATAATATTATATATAAGACCAAAGAAAGCTATCATACAGGATAAATGATATTTAATATCTGTGTGGTAAATTCGCATCTATGAGAGTTGAAAAACATGAGAGGGAGGAGAAAGCACAAATCCCAATTTGTAAATGTGCAATTCCTTTTTCTCAAAACATCATAGATAAAAAATACCGTTCTCAACAAATAATTCGATTCAAAGGGGAGAAATAAGCACGACACCTCAAGTCGAATAGTGCAAATTCGTATCGAAAAATATGTAAAAAAAAAATTGTTAACAATATCGTGTTGTAAGCGATCGAATAGTGATTTAAAAATGATAAGTCGCAAAGAACAAATAGTGACCTTGACATAGTAATAGCAACAAAATAATACAATAATAACATTATAATAATATACATAAGTGCATAAAGTTGATAGCTAAATTAACCAGAGACTAAAACAATGCCTTAGAGAAATATACCAAGAAAAGAAAAATTAATCAAGTAAATAAAATTTATTTGTTTGCTAACCGGGCACAGATAATTGGCATGTACAGATACTAAATTAAAAAGAATTAAAACCAGTCTTTTAAAAAGAATAGAAATCGGAATAGGTTTAGTTACATTTACAAAGTTATTAATAGTTAAATTTACACTTAAATAGAAAGTAAACCTTATAGGATACACAAGAAAAAAACCGAAGCCATGTCACACAAATAATTAATTTAGGAAAGAAATAGTGATATATATATATAGAAAAAGGAAAATATGTTAAATGAAAGAAATTTGTTAAATAAGTAATTCAGATGAAACTTTAAGTTAAAACAAATAAAAATGAAAGGGTACTTATCTGACATGACATCGGTTTTTGAACATTGGATGTGGAGTGGAGAGAGAGTCAGGGAGCAGTCGGGATTCAAAATCGTGGCCCATAAGGTTGCGCATAAGAGAAGTCTGAAAAATCAAATGGAAAAGAAGGACCGATTAGGAATCTTGATTCGCAAGAAATATGTGATATATATCGCTGTTAAACTAAACTAAACAATATATGTATGTTTGTACGATATATATATATTATGCTAAGAAAGTAAAGTAGGTATAATGTTATTTATTTGTCGCCAGCCCCTGGCATAAATAAATAACTAGAATACAGAGAAAAATAAACTTTGAGTAGGAAACAATACTGTTTCGTATAAGGCAATTAAGAAAAATAGTTTTGTACAAAAAAATGTATTTTAGTTCAGTAGAATATTTTTGTAAACAACAAATAGCAATTATAATATAGAATATGACTTAACCATAGTTTATCAAGTATGTTTAGATTTATAATAGAATGACAATATTGACAGATAGTATATATATTATTTAATATAAATAAGATTTAAACAACTTAGCTGAGATATACCCATGAATAGTACTGACGTCACATTTTTGTTTGTCGCAGCTAATAATATAATATTTAGTTAGAAACCGCTG
>JAYRBW010061424.1:0-10354 GCA_036023295.1 Invenusta paracnida | reverse complement strand
CTGCATATGACTACTTATAAAGTCAGTAAATGGTGGCTTATAAATTTCATTTGAAATAAGTGAACAGCAATGATACTGTGCGTAGTAGGAGGGTTAATAGCTAATGACAAAAGACTAGTGAGATAGTATTAATACTTCAATACTAGTATGCTACCCAGCTTTAACACAGACTTCCTATGCCCAATATGGCCCAAGAAAGACTGCATCATGATGGTATTCTTCCAACGTGGTATTGTTTTTACAGAAACAATACTTTTCAATATAATTAAATGTACTAAGTTTAAATTGCTTTAACAATTTGTATATACCTGTAATGCGTAAAATATCGACTATATATACACGTTAAACATACATAAGTCGGTTAATTATAACTTGACTCTAATTCGACCTCTTTTGTGGAATTTTCAATCGACAATCATATAGAATAGCAAGGAAGTACAATGATAACAATGATTACTAAACATTGCCCAAACTGAGTGAAATAACATACGTATATGCGCATTGAAATTTTACCAGTGATATATAACCATTGCATCTCACTGGTCTATAGTTCAAAGTGAATAACACGATCGATGTATGAATAAAAACGTCTTGAACAATATTATTTATATACATATATATATATTGTAATGTATATTTCAAATCATTAAATACATATTTTATTGGTATAAATCGAATTCGATAGCAGAGTTTGATTGTTTTCACTCTTAATCGTGAAAACTTATGTAGGTAATAATAATCTTTTTAGTTATATATGTTAATAATCTTTACTTACAAGTATTAATCAGCCAATACTGACAGAATCATTTTCCAATCTTCTGGCCTTTGCAGTGGCACGATCGTTGCATAAGAAAAGATAGAATTCTAGTCTTGCTTTACCGAATTCGCCTTTTTGCTCGAACTTAGCCTTTATTTGGATATCTCCCTCCAAATCTACGCTAACAAAATCGTCGTCAATGCTCGAACCCGTGAATAATTGGGCCTCTTTATATTTCCATTCTGGAAACTTTAAATTGTAGGGAATAACCGCAGAAATATCTTTCCCCTTTCCAACAATGAATTTAATATGCAAAAAGGGTTGTCCCCTGGATTGTGCACAAACCTTTATGCATTCCTGAAATCTTTTTTAGGCTTCTTCGATAAGTTCTTTCTTCTTTTCCCTTATTCCTTTTGTATAGTTTAGAACCCCAAGGAAGAGGTAAGCTTCGGCATCTTTATCATCTTGATATACCCAATGTGTGGCATTATCGATGGCACGGAAAAGATACACATTTTCTAGATGTGTGAAATTTCTTAGTTTAAGTTTCATTTCATCACTCCCTTGATGTGATGTTATTATAACTATTATTTATATATTTTATATTTGGTTCTGGGACTAGTCTATTTATCAGAACACGAATTATAGCGTCGTGGCTCACTGAGTCAAAGGCTTTAGCTGAATCTATAAAAGCTATCGCCATTGGCTCCCTCTTCCTCTTTTATATGATGAAGGTGTTCAGGATACAAATATTTTCGGCTGACCCATTTAGTTGGTTTGTTGGAAGTTATTGAATATATTCTTATTAAGTCTATTAGTAAGGACTTTGTTTGCGAGCCTAAGCAGGTGACTAGACACCGCTATAGGTCTATAATCGGTAGCGTTAATCGCTTCCCCTTTCGGGATGAGAGTGGTCCTTGATTTAGAAAAAGAGGTCGGGACAAAGCTGTAGAATATTATGATATTAATAATTACTGAAATAACATAGAGCGGGTGCTTTTTACTATAGAAAGGGGAACACTAAAAGATAATACTAATGAAACTGTGCATATAATATTGTCGCACTTTTATATGTATAATAGGCAATATTGCGAGGTCCATTCATATTCTTGATAATACTCAGTTTACAAGGCGTGTTTGCACGGAGATATGTAATAATACGAATATTTGGCGTAATCTGCACGATATACTAATATCCATTAATACTATCTAGTGGTTTACATGCCTATATACATACGAGAGAGAGAGTCAATTAAATATTATTTGAACAATATTTACCATAACAGTAATATAATTAATATACTTACGATATAGGTAAAAAGAGAATACTATGCTTAACTGTATTTATTGTTTATAGTGCATTGTATAATATGTATACATAATGAATGGCCAATAATATATACATATATAGTTAATTCATACCGATATATGTAAATATGTATTAAGTAATCAAAGAAATCAAAATAGTCAAATAATTACTAAAGCAACTATAAAACAAGCAAGTAAAAACCATTACACCCCACTGTAATGTGAGCATACATGCAGCGATTTAAACAAGTAAAGTAACAATTCCCATATAATCAATGGTGTAGCTTTCAATTATGGCATTTTCTATTCGATCAGAGTATTCCTAATTGAACGTGGCTACTCAAGAAGTGATCCCGAAGAGTGTCCGAATAGAAAGTAACAAAACTGCTTATAAAGCGAGCTTTTAAGGAGCAGTGTGGATCTGGACTCTGTAGTTATAGATAAATCATATTATTTGAACGGTCGACTTTTTTAATGCAACGATGTTGTCCGACCTGAATAGTAAGCATTACAGGGAAGTACTGGGACTCAATATGATTCCATAAAAGTGCTAAAAAGTTCTAAACTCTTATATGTATGCTAAAATTACTTAAAATCCTAAATGATTTCCTAAAGATATACTAAAAATTTGCTGAACTCATAATTGATTCCATAAAAATATGCTAAAAATTATTACCTAAACACCTAAATTATTCCCTAAAGATATGCTAAAAAATTACTTATTCGTAACTTTTTCCCTTAAATACGATTTAATACTAGTACATAATCCCCTGTTTAATTAAAATCTTCCTGTATATTTAATAATATTATGGGGCATGCATAATTTGAAATTCTCGTATTTTGAATGACGCGCACAGTTTTTACGTTTCTAGAAGACGAATCGATTTTTTGGAATTCCCAGGTGGCTTACAAAATCTAATTCTCTACTAATAGTTTTAGTAAGTCATTGATAAATATACACCAGAGATAATTTGCATGTATGCATTAAAGTCTCAATTAGCTAAATTGATATATTAATGATTGAGGTGATATCACATATCTGAGGTTATAATAAAATGATATGTAAATTATTAAAGATTACAACTAAATTATTTGGTATTTATTTATGTATAGACTACTAGCTAAATTTGTTATTTGAGCCCGATTTGTTTTAGAAAATATATGTCGATCATCTGTGAAATTAAAAATAAAATGAATTACAGAAAATATTAATTAATGAAATGTATACTGAAAAGAGAGTTAATATGTTCCACCAGAATTTGGATATTACAATTACATAGTATATATAGTTTCACCATAAGTGCTTTACCTAAATCCGAAAATCTTTCAATAAATTAAAATACAATTAAAACATTGAGACATTAATAAGAAAGAATTAATAACAGTTATAAAAATAGAAATAAAATTACAAAATTGAGAAGTTATAGAATTAGAATTAAAAAATGTTATAAAAATAGAATTAGATAGAATTAGGTAAAGCGCTTATGGCTAGATACAAAACAGAGAGTAACCTGAATAGCATTCAGGCATTCTCAACACTTCATCCACAACTGACCGACCCCTCTGATCGGCAAGACCAACAACGATGCAACGAGATCGCTTTAATAAAATGAGATATCAATAAAACAAAACAAAACCATATCATATACCTACTTGAAGGGTTACAAGTGTTTTAAGTTACCCTCGATAGTGTTGAATAGTGAATGAAAATATTTAATTTAACATTTAAACATTTTACGATGGTGTTAGGGTTCAACCGGCTATACCTTCCCACCTCATGCTTGTCTGCCCAGAGAACCCGTTGCTTTTCCATCATTGAGAATGGGCAGAAGTCTGGCTGTGGGAAAAGTTTGTACATACACAAGATTTCTAGCTTCTCTTTAAAAGCGAAATCTGAAACAGTATTCACCACTTCTTGGAGTGTCAGGTTGAACTTCCGTTGGTACTTTTCCTCGGTCCATTTTTTCTTCATCAAGTCCTCAGAACGTGAACTTATGTCGTTGGCAGCATTAGCTAAGAGATAAAAATATGCAGTATTGAACATCTTACATATCTCGTTAGCTGTCGTGTTGTTTGCATGTTTTCCTGCCTTGACAAAAAGTTTTTCATATTGGACTGCAGCTTGCAACATTGAGTTCCCTAGTTTAGCCACCTTCAACCCACTTGCCCTTTTTATCTCTGGCCCCACCTGCCCAGTTACCAAAACCCTATACTTATTTCCTTCCATCGATTCTCCATCAAGTCTACCTGGAATCGGCCCTTCTGCACCTTCACCTCCCTCCCCTTTCTCAAGCCTCCCTTCATAGGTAATACGGGCATTATGTCGGCCTCTCCCTCCTCTAGCATACCTCCTCCGTCTCCTCATTGCCTCTTCCACCTCCTCTATCCGTTCTTCCTCCACACCTTCATTCACCAAATGTCCAGCGTTCCCCACGGGTCCTCGGCCATGTCCTTCTGCACCGGGTCTTCCTGCTGCCGCGGCGGGTACACCCTCTGCTCCAGCTGCCCCTCTGCCTGCTCCACCTCCATCCACTGCCTGTACTCCGCCTGCTCCCCCTCCTGCTGGTCGTCGTCCACCTCCCCCCTGGCCCTGATTTCCATCAACAGGAGCACCTTCAGCATGTTCACCGCCTCCTGGTTGTCCTCCTCCTGGACCTGGGTCTTCTTCTGGGCCTGCAGCCTCTCTGTTATGGTAAGCTCTGACTTCATGCCTGTAGATTTCATTCCGGGCGTCACCGTAGCGGGGATTAAATACGGATTTTTCACCGTACGTCGCGCAATAGAAGCGTGCGCGCCCGAAGCCGAGGGTAAGCCTCTCGAGGCGTTCGATGTCTGCCCGCGTGAGGACATAGACTTCGGCCCTGAATTCGTGATGGATGATGAATAGGGCCTTCGCTCGATAGACTTTCCAGGCTGGCTTTGCGAAAAAGTGGCCTTTGCGGAACCTGCAGTGCGGGTATGGCTCGGAATCCTCGGCGGCTTGTAAGTACTCCCCTGTCCTCCGCCCAACCTCTGTTGTAGCCCTGACGAACTCCCGGATGAAGTCAGCCCGCGGTTGTATGTATTTGCGAATGGCGTGGGTCGCTGCGGTGGCTTTGGCGTCAATATCCTCGGCGGACCGGTAGGAAGCTGCACCTGAGAAGCGTATAAGGGAGTCGACGATCTGATAAAACCACTCCTCGGCGTTTTCACTCTGTGAAGCTTGGGCAAATTTCCCCGTATAACCTGTTTACGCCTTTGAGGCCAAAGTGGACGCGAAGTCTTTCCCCGAGAGGTTCCAATTTCTTACAGAGCTTGGCCCACGCGTCCTTGTATTTCCATCGATCTGATCCAATTTTCCCAAGTCGGTCAGTGAGGTCCCATTTCGGCGCCGGATCATCCATCTCATGTAGTTGATTACCAACCTTACCAGGGCGAAGAGGAAAGGGCAGAGGAAAATCACCACTAGGGTCAATTTCGAATCCGGCCAGGCCTTCCAGTAATTGGGGGTACCAATCGCTGTGCTTACATTCTCTTGGGAATAGTCTTGCGGCATGTCGAAAAGCATCGTATCTATAAGCGGGATACTTCCAAACTGACATTCACTCGTTCCTTGCTGAAAATCCAAAACACTTTTTCTTTTGCTCGATCACGATGTTGTCAATCTCAGAATCTTCCTCTCTCGTGCTTTTCTAGTCCTTGTGGAAAAAAATAAGCAAAAAGTAAATCAATGTAATTTTTCCACGCACAATTCAGAATTAGCTCGAAAAAACAAAAGTTTAAACATTAACAAAAAAATTGTCGCTTTTCAAAAGAAAGCACAGTAGTACAAGTAATTAAGTCATTTATTTACGGGAATTTGAATGAATACAATTGAAGAATTTAATTCAATATAATTTAAGAATTCGGATTAACATAAAAATTTGGGGGGTTAACAGATGGAAAAATGTAATTTTTTTCTCCTATGTTTTTTAATGAAAGGAATTCTTTATAGTACAAAATTCCTATACAGAATGCCTATACAGAATTCCAATACAGAATTCATATACATGTATTGGAATTTTGTAATTAATACAGAATTCCATGTATTGGAATTATGTGTTATTCAAAATTCCATGTATTGGAATTCTGTATTTAAATTTTGTATAGTTTTAGAAAATTTATAAATTTGTACAAAATACTCTAAAAACACCGAAATAAAGGACAAAGACGAAGCATGCACCGATTCTCATTCTTAGTTTACTCGGCTATGTAGTAAACTATTTAAACATGTTAAATACGTAAGCAAAATACTATGGTCAATAAGAAGTCAGACACAATATAAGTAATGTACAATATTTATATATTTTTTAATAAAACAATTAAAAATGTAACAATTAAAAATAAACTATTAAAAATAAACTATTAAAATAGAACAATTAAAAAAGAAAAATGAATATTTACAAATGAAAGTTCGGTAGTGAGTAAAATGTACATAAAAAAAGAATATGTACATATTGTACATAAAATTAAAGATATGTACAATACTGTGTACACATGCCCTAAATGTGTAAAAGAAAAGAAAGAAAGAATATACAAAATTTACAATTCTAAAGAGATATATATATACAAGCCCTAATAATAATATGAAGACCTCACCTGCTATGAAGAAATGAAATATGAGATAAATATAAATAAAATAATGTGTAATTAATTTATAAACTGAAATATTTAGATAAATTTAAAAAGTCCACACAAGCAATAACCTAATTGATATTTAATTAGCTATATAAAGTAATTAGAGCTATATGAAATAATATCTAAATAATAAATAAATAAACTAAACTATGAAATGTATCTAAATAATAAATAATGTATAATGTATAATATATAAAATGATGTGCACAGCAGTGATATAATAAGTTATATTAAAAATCTAAAATTCCCCACAAGCATGGTATGGTTTGCGCATTCACATGTTACTGATTACGGACGTGAAAGAGGTGAATAGGTCCTTCTCGTGGAGAAGAGGATAATATAACGGACAGCACGAAGATTATAGGTGTCAATAGAGTATTTCGGTATTTATTTATGTATAGCCAACTAGCTAATTTTATTATTTGAGCCCGATTTATTTTAGAAAATATATGCCACCCTACTGAGAAATTAAAAATAAAATGAATTAATTATACTGAAAAGATAATCAGAAAATATGAATTAATTATAACAGTTAATATATGTTCCATCAGAATTTGGATATTACAATTAAATATATACTAGTTTCGCCATAAGTGCTTTACCGGAAACCAGAGTTATAAAAATACATTTAAAACATGTTATAAAAATTGAATTAGGAAAACAGATAATTAGAATTAAAAAATTGAGAAGTTAAAAAAGTATGATTATAAAAATTGAATTACGAAAACAGAGAATTAGAATATAAAAATTGAACTGGTGTTAGGTAAAGCGCTTATGGCTAGATACGAAACAGAGTGAACCTGAATAACATTCAGGCATTCTCAACACTTCATCCACAACCGACCGACCCCTCTGATCGGCAAGATCAACAACGATGCGGCTCGAGATAGATTTAATAAAATGAGATATCAATATTTAATAGAACCATATCTTATACCAAGAGCCCGCGGTATATGATATGGGGTCCCCAATAAATATATATATGTACGAATATAGTATATGATTATATTACCTTAAGAATAAGAAAAATATATTTAAATAAGTTTATAATATTTACAAAATATATTTTAGAAAAAAAACAAAAAATATATGTTATATCATTAGTCTAGAGTGTGCACTGTTGCTAGTAAATTATAAAATGTACAATTTAAAACTATATTCCTAAATCCTAAATAGTATTTAATCCGGAAGGCCAATAAGTAACATGTGAATGCAAATGTAAAAAACGGTATGTACACAGATAAACACCAAATAGCACATGATAATTTTTCTTGTTAATTATTTTAAGATGAAAATAAAAATAAAAATGAAAATAAAAATGTGAAATAAATAAGAACTCGTATTTAATAAGAATGTGTGCTGTGTGCTATTCAAGTGTTTGAGGAATCTTTGCGACGGCTTGTGCTTGGGCCCCGGTTTAATTCATCCCGGAGCACTTTCCCTGTTCTAACTTTCTCAAGGCCTTGGGTGACTGCCCTGTAGTGATCCTCCGCTACTTTCTCACTATGCTGAAGGAGGTCACTACTCTTGGTCTTGAGTGAAGGGTGTTCCGCCAGCGCTGTGACGGCTCCCTTCCTAAGGATGCCAGGCAAAATTCGTCTACCCACCGTGGCACGGGTGGTTTCGCCTATAATGCGACTAAGGTTCTCGTTATCCTTATACTGAGATAAGGACCCATCGTTGCCGATCATGCAGAACAAAGGGGTACTAAGGTCGCGGATGAAGTGTTGAGAATATACCTGGAGGCGCTTGTAGAGCTCGTGACTAAAGGTCAACTGCATCTGTCCGAAGGTGCTGTCACTCTTATGCCCTATGCCACCGAGCTCTACCAACACCCCTTCGGCATATACAGTGGCTGCGGCCAGATGCGCCCCATTCAAATAAGAATATGGCTGGACACGCAGGGGCATCTCTTCCATACACTCTGTGAGAAGAATATCTCTACATCTTCTCAAGTCAAGGCTACAAGCAGTAGCTCGGACACTGCTGCTTGCTTCTAACTTAGCCAGGATCTGATGGACATCCTGTACTGCCTTAGATTGCCGGAACTTTTCTTTCTCTTCTGGCTTCATAATTTTCCGGGCTATCTCTGGCTTCTTCTGAAGGGTGTTGGCTTTCACCCGCCTTTTGAAAGCAGCTTTCAAAGTCCCATACCGAGAGAACACTGCATCCACCTCTTTAATCTTGCAGTTGCTAAACAACTGATCCGGGTCAGAAAGAATGTTTAAGACATGCTTAATGAACCGGATTGCGTGACGGATGTGAGACACCGTCACGCTCTTCGTACTATCCGTATACTTCTCCACAAGAAGTTCCTGCTGCTTCACTTCTTTCACGTTTTTAACAAGAATCTCAAGAGAAGGTTCTACCCGACAGCCGGCACACACTCGCTTCACTACACGCTATACAAACTTAAGAAATCTCTCCGTCTGTCGGACCTTCTCTTTATTCCTGTCCTGGCCTTCCAGATCAAACTCAAACAGCCGCAAAGCTTCCATCTGTCTCTGTAATATGGGTTTGTTTTTGGGTGTAGTGACTGAAGCGTCGGATGTGGAAGGCAGAGTTTGTTCGGGTGTGTTTGATTCTGGTACAAAATCAGGGGAGGGTTGTGTTGGCTGGGGAAGAGGTTTGGGTTGTGGATGAGATGGGGCTTGTGGGGTTGCTTGCGGGACTGATGCAGGTGAGGCTAGAAGGTGAGATTTTAAGTCTACACATTTAGGACATGGGCACACAGAACAAAAATCTCTATATACATAAACAATCTTAATAGCGGGCACAACAGCTGGGACCTCAATCTCCTCCGCAGGAACCGCAGGCCTGGTCTCCTCCCGGGGTGGTACCACATGGCGAGGTGGTTGCGGCACCACCACCGGGCCCCCAACAGGTTTTGGACAGCGCCCCAGGTGCTTCCGGAGATGCAGGAAAGAATTCTTGCACCCGGGACACTGCTTGAGGGAACCTGCTGGGGCCTTGGCCCGAGCCAACAACTCATTCCACCTCCTTCTCTTCTCCTCCTCAGGGATCTCTCGGTGGAGACGAAGGAGGTGGGCGAGGACCAGGTTGTCCACCTGCTCGTAAGAGCAGTAGGGACAGGTCCTCGTTGGTCGAGCCTTCTTCTACAAACAAAATTTTTTTGCTAAGTCTAATTTCTGATAGTAATAACTAAATAGTAATAATTGGGCATAGCCCCCTGGCCACTTCAAACACAAATTACTCGCTGAAAAATGTATTTAACAATGTGCAAACACCCAAAAATATATACTATTGAAAATTGGCGCTGTATTTAATTTAGACCTAATGAATGTATATATTAATAAGTAATCTATATACATATATTAAAAGCAGTAAAGCAGCAATAGTATACATAAATAGTCTATAGATATGTATACTAACCATAGATATTGTATCTTAAATATACAATATACAATATAAGAATGTATAATATCTATGATACTAACCAATATATAGATTGTATGCTATAACGGCTATAGCTCCTTCACTAAGCAACCAATGACCTTGAGATTTTAGGAGCGACTAGAGGGCATCTCGGGCTTTCTAAAAGCATCTCTCCGATTTTTTGTACGAAGCTTACTTTCTGAGATATATAGCTAAAACACTCTAACCTTAGCCATA
>JAYRBW010061423.1:0-10355 GCA_036023295.1 Invenusta paracnida | reverse complement strand
ATGGGAGAACTCGTGATATACTACGTATTTGATGCAATCGGATGGGAGAACTAGTGATATACTACGTATTTGATGCAATCGGATGGGAGAACTCGTGATATACTACGTATTTGATACAATCGGATGGGAGAACTCGTGATGTACTACGTATTTTATGCAATCGGATGGGAGATCTCGTGATATACTACGTATTTGATTCAATCGGATGGGAGATCTCGTGATATACTACGTATTTGATGCAATCGGATGGGAGATCTCGTGATATACTACGTATTTTATGCAATCGGATGGGAGAACTCGTGATATACTACGTATTTTATGCAATCGGATGGGAGAACTCGTGATGTACTACGTATTTGATGCAATCGGATGGGAGAACTCGTAATTACTACGTATTTGGCACAGACAAAAGAAGCACAACTTGCATACAGAAGAGAAATGTTCTTTGAAAGAGAGACATGAATCAAAGGTTATTCTTAGATTATGATCTGTTTGAAAGTACTATGGCGATTCCATTAAGATGCAGAGTAATTGGACAGCTGTTGGTGAGTGGCTTAGACGTATGTATAATAACGTTTGTTTTTGATGGATTCAGTCGAAATGAGGAGTGGCTTAGACGTATGTATAATAATGTTTGTTTTTGATGAAATTGTCGAAAACAGGAGGGGCCAAGTCAGGGAAAATCTTTGGCATAGATATATTAGGTACGATGAGACGGATATTATCAATCTTTGTGCTGAAATAATCCGCTAATGTGTTTGCAGAATCAGTAACAGAGGATAGTGAAACAGCGTATGATGGATAAGCAAGACGTTTAGTAACATTATTGAACAGAATCCATTGGTTTGTTAGACCAGATTCTGGAATGAGTCGAGAACGATAGTCCTCACTTTTAGCTGAAGTGATCAAATCACAAACCTCACGTGCAGCACAACGATATATTCAAGACGGTGGGTTAGTCAATTAGTCCGTTTAGAACGTTCCTCAAGGCGCCGGCGGTGACGACGTTTTTACATTATCTCTGGCGTAATCTAAGGATCTGAGAGTCGTGTATTCTTGTTAAGGCGTAAGGGAGCGTGAGTGTCCACAATATTACGAAGACTCCTATCAATCCCGATAACAAGTTTGTCCACCGAGGACACAAGAGAATCCACACATTATTTAATTGAGGTGGACACATCATTACAAAACTTTGTTAAATCCTCTTTGCGTACAGTCGTCGGGACATAGTGGCAACAGGTCGTTGTTTTGTAGAGTGATGAAATACCATTGTGAACGTAATTGCACATGATGGTCAGATATTTCAGATCGAAGAACAGTAGTACCGAAAATACACTGGGTATGCTGAGTCGAACACACTAAGTCAAGAATATTTCCAGCGATGTGAGTAGGATTTTGGATGTGTTGAATTAAATCCATATCAAAGAAAGATTGACCAAAATCACTGCATCGTTTTGGAAACAATCAGAGATTGCATTTCAGATAGAAAATCATCCAATGAAGATGCAGGAGGATGGTAAGGCACATTATAAGGTGTATAGTTCGCGATGCATTAAAACGAATTTCAGCTTCAAGCAACTTAGAGGAAGATGTGGGAGTGCTGCAAGTGGACAAGATTTAGATGATTCTCGTAAAGAACAGCGAGTCCATCTCTTTACAGTTGACTCGATTTTCAGTAATACTGGAGAAACCAAAAGGGATCAGGTCAGGAAGTGTGGTTCCATTTGAGCCGTTTTCCCGTAGCCATGTTTTTATTAGAATCACTATATATCACTATTTAATTCAGAAATATAGGATTAAAACTTAAAATTAAACCAGTCTATTTATTAATTTTCAGAATTTACTCAAAATCAACTGACCAGCATTGCCCAGTCCGGGTATATCCGAGAAGGGTGTGATATTGTAGGTGTACTTGTCCCTGAGTAGATGCAACCCTGGAAAAGGGAAAGGGGCCAGGGAGTACACTCGGGCCAATAGAGTGTCCAACTTGATGAGACAGCCATCAGACATGTCTCCTGTCAACTTCCGCATTACCGAGTAGAACTGGTCCACACTGCTCGCCTTTCGGACTTTCCTGTAGATGAAGGGAAGCCAAAAAGAGATTATGTAGAACGATTTGACTTTCAATTTTTAGATCTTAACAATTTGGCGTTGTCACTATAGAAAAACTAAAATTAGTTTTCCAAAAAAGCTAAAAATAATAAAAAACACGACAGGCATACAATGATTCATAATTTTTACTCAAAAGTAGGAAAATCTCAATGACGAAATGGTGGACAATCCAACAATATATATTTTTATTTTTGAAGCTAACATGAAAAAATATGTAATTTATTTTATATAATGTACCGCCAAAAATAATTTATAAGTTGTTTTATATTTTAATATCACAAGAAAGTTAAGCACATAATAGAAGAACTATAGCTATTACCACATTCGAACTAAAGAAGTCAAATGTTGTCATTTCCGTATGAAATCACGTAATTTTACCTATACGTTCTTTACTCTGTATTATTAATTATTTACAATAGTAATGTGAAATAATGAGGTAATTTATTAACTTTATTAATATTATACTAATATCTCAACGAAAATCGCAACAATATCAGCAGTACATTATGTGATAATATACAGAACAAAGGTATGTTTGAATATTTCTAAAAAGTACAAGCAATACAAGACATTTACAACACCATAATCATAGTGAATGATTCTGATTAATTTGAAAACTGTCAAAAGAAATTAAGAGAAAGAACTCACTCTGCCAACTTCTCCCAGATGGCGAGAGCAGTTCTGAGCATGACCTCTGAGCCCTCGAGCAGAACGGAGTCCCAGACCCGGAGGACAGCATTAGCGGGGAGGCAGGTTGCGAAAAGAGTGAGAAACCACTGCATTGTGAACACATTGGTGAGTGGAGGCTCATAGGACCGGGACAAATCCTTTGATCCGTCTGTGTGAGTGAGTATAAAACAAGAGAGAGAGTTTACAGTTGGTTTTTATGACATAAATATCGGGTGTTAAATGTTAGGCCTAAAGAAGCTAGCAAGCTAAAAACGGGATACATTAATTATTGATAAAAAGAAGAGTTACTTGAAAAATTAATCTCCATTTCAGTGTAATGAAATCTCTAACTCTCATCCAATGCACTAAGATAATAATTATAATTACGAAAACAACGATTCATTTAGGAATTTTCACAAACATTATATTTAATGTTTAAGAATAAAAATAGCAATCACTACAAATTATCATATTCAAAATTCCATAATTTTGGTTTAATTATATACATATGTAATATCTCAGGTATTATCTAAATAATACCCGGCGTTTATCGTAGAAATGATAAAAACTTTTGTTTTGGAGAAATTGGTCGTGATATAACTAATTACGGCGTAAGGCTGCTGATGTTAATGACAATCCTAATAATGGACTTATAATTCCCGCTTATACAGCTCAGGTCGTTTCAGAGATTTTAATTTTTATAAACGTATTTACCGTAACTTAAACCTTCAAACTACTTATATGTATAATGAAGCTACTTATTTTAAAGCTAATGAAAACTACACCATTAATTTAAATAGATGAATATATTAATAATCATCTTTCCTCCAATTTACTCAACTAAGTGTGTTTAATTTTCTTTAGCTGCCTTTTCCTATTTTTAGTTTCTCAGTATTGTAATGTACTTTTGATGGTTTGTACTACATGTCTTCAGTATAATATGTAATTATTTTATCTAATATTTTGAGATATAGTGTACTTTATCTTTTACTTTCTTATTCATATTATACCGTAGATTAAGTTTACGCGATGTATTGATTTACTTTTTATTGTCACTTTCTTATCAGCTTTTTGTTACGTAAAATAATAATTTTATTCTAATACTTTTTGGTATATCTATCTTTGTTTATTGTAATATTATCCCCTCTGTTTGATACTCATCTCTGGTTAAGATAGAGACGTGTATTTCTAATAAAGATATTTTGGGGTATTGTATTTTATTGACTTGAGCAGTGAATATGACGTTTTTTCACTCAAAATGCAATTTGTATCTAATTTTAAACTACAATACTATAATACTTCTCAATAAGATTGTCGTAGAAGTAAATTAAAGGATATACTTATTGACCCCCCTCTTCTTTAGAATGAATAAAGAGAATGTTGTGATGCACATACTTAGCGCAGCATTTGCTATATTTGATTTATTCTGTAGTGAGTCTAAATGCGTGGAGAGTCGTGGAATGTACATTCGAAGGAGGTCCCGAAACACGGCGATATCCACCGATAAAGACTCCAGATTTTCAGCAAAGTAGTTTTCTGGTAAGATGTGATCCACGAGGTAAATCATAACCTACAAACAAAAATAATTAGCAAATAAAAAATTTAATATAAATTTCTAATAATATAAACTAATCAAATAGTTTATCGGATACAATTATAATCTAAAAAACGACCACGTCGCAAAAATGAAAGTCAAGAAACGAGCACCTCGAAAGAAAAACGATATTGATGATAGGAAGTACAGCCATTTAAGATATTGATATAAAAGGGTGCCAAGATTAAAAAACACGAATTTAAAATGATTATGATGATACATAGTACAACCATCGAAGAAATTGATATAAAACATGACGCCTGTTACAATACTTTTCTGTTTAAAATGCATAAATGTATAGATCAATATGGAACATAGGTGTACGTCTAAACTGTAAAATTCATAAAAATACGACAACAAAAATTATGAAAAATTCTTGGCAATGAGACATTTTTACAAAAGCAATGAAACCCACATGAATGCAAAACGTGGTGGTTTTAAGTAAGCCAATTTTTATAACATAGTAAAATAATATAACTCATAATAGTATATACAATTGCCACGTTTTTTTCGAAAATTTTTGTTGTCATATATGTAGTTATGAATTTTACAGTTTAAACGTAAACCTATGTTCCATATTGATCTATACATTTATGCATTTTATACAAAAAGTACTGTAACAATTATATCTTGGCGCCATGTTTATATAATTTCTTCGATCACTGTACTATGTATCAGCAATATCATTTACACGATTTTCTTTTAAGGAGCTCGTTTCTTGGCTTTCATATTTTTTGTGACGCAGTCGATTTTGCTTAGATAATTATATACAATAAGTAATGTCCTATAGCAGTTCATTCGATGAATAATTCACCCAAGCGAAGCTGAGTTTAATTCCATGGCATTGAATGAATGAACCGCTTTAGATATTAATTATTGTTTTATCCATCGATCATCATAAATTACTGGAAAATTAAATAAAATGCAACGAAAAATTAAGCTTAATCTATGTTTCTAATTCAAAACAAGGTTAATTCTTTTTAGGCGGAAAATTATTTTTTAACGGTTAATTCTAAGAATAATTGGATTTTATTTTTTAATGTGACATAGGATAGCAATGGATAATAAGGATAGTAATAATAAGAAGAAACAATTTTTTATCGAAATTGAACCCTTTTAAGAAAGTATCTAGAAACCTTTTATAAGTTCAACTTATGTGCATTTGGTTTTTTAGGACTTGGTGATTACGCTGATACCAAAAAATATTACTTTTAATGCAATCTATCCTGATTTATTAGCCGTCAAAGATAGGCCTATTGTCTTTAGCATTAATGACTAGAGCTGTTAGCATCTCTCAAGCTAATTGCTGACGCTCTTGTTCTTGGCTTGAACATCGTCTAATAATGTGAAACTTTTGTATTTAAAATAAATATAAATATTTCTCGAATTATAATTTGAAATTATGTTTTGTAAAAAGGAAATAATTTAATAATTTAAAAAATACCAATTTCTAACGATATATTATACCATAATTATATTTTAAATAAATAATTCCCTGAAATATAAAAACAAAATTTATAGCAAGAAAACAAGTCGAACACAAACCTACAATAGTCTTGACAGTAAAAATAATATTAAAAATATAACATACTTGATAACATTTTATTAAAAATATAAATTTTACAAACAGTGTGCCGACCCTGAATTATAAAACAAAAGGAAAATCTATTTAACTCTGACCTTCAAAGCATCGTCCTCGTCCCTTTGCGTAACTTCTAGGATGACAGCAGCAAGAACATTAAATCCCTGACAGTATCCAACCCGCTTGTTCCAGCGCGCATAAGCCAGAAGCACCCTCTTGAGCACTGCCCGGTCTTCCTCGGAACAGAACCTTTCGCAGCCCGTTCGGTGCAGATCTTTCACAATCTGAAGACCCAGAGCATCATCATCGGGGTTGGAGCGGTCATTGAAAGCGAAGCCATGCACGCGCGACCAGTCGTACTTTTGCTGTCGAATGTACTGGTCCGACAGTGCTAGCCATACCTAAAACAGACGACAGATACAACCGATAGAGTCATTCGGCAAACAATACCTTTGTGAAGTCCATGCACATCAATGAAATAGTAACATTTATTATATGATAAAAATGAAATCATAGTTACAATTGTAGATTTGAATAAATTTAATAGATTCTTATAATGGTGTACAGACGATCAACAATATGATAAAATGTAAAATTTATAATAAAAATTGTATGTAATATCAATAGGAATTTAAGTTATCTATTAATTAATCAATACTAATCAAGTACTCACATAGATTTACATATTATATAATTAAATCTCTATAGGATACTATAATCCATCTGACACTTCTTTGTATGCGCATCCTGTGTTAAATAAAATGTAATGTAGTTTTAAAAAGTTATTATTAAACCGTCATTGTACATATAAATTAAAATTTCCATGAATTAAATATAAAAAGTAGTATAATACATAGAGTAATACTAAATAGAGTTTCGACTCTTATCGATTCTGTGTGCAGTTTTATACTACTATTCGTCTATCCAAAAGCTTTTGCAAAATAATGTTTCTAAAATTCACAGCAATTAAATCGTTTATGCAGTAAAGCAGTTTTAGATACACAGGCAATGAATTATATATAACAGACAACTTACGTATGTTGAAATTGTATGAATATGTATATTTGCTCTTAAAATGAATTTTAAAAATATTTAACACCCATTTTCTTCTACCCATTTACATCAAATTTAATAAAATGAAACGATTTTATAGTAACAAAACTGAACAACGCGATGCATATGAAATCAATAAGAGCCAAAACTCTATGTGTAATTACTCTATGATATAATATTGATAGTCCGGTATTACAAATCACTTTTCTACATCTATCCGTGTTTGAGTAAAATAATTTTAAGCTGGATGTATTTTTAAAACGTACTTATTTGGCTAACTTGACTAATTGCAACGATTTATTTACCGACAAAAATTAGCGAATAAAAATTTCCATAAACATTTAATTATTAAATAAATTTAATAACCCATATAATATATAATACATGCATTTTATAATATTAAATTATTTTTGATGCAAGTAAACCCAGATTCTGCTTAAAATCAATGTATTTCCCAATGTGTACAAATTTCACACTACGCATGTCGTCTCTAATTATTTATAATTCTATATTGGCAACACTGGTTAGTAAGCGTGTTACGACCCAGAATTGTAGTGGTGTGGACTAGAAAGAGGCTTAAAATCAACTGCAAAGAGCTACAATCTAGCTAAGCACCAAGACACCTCTCAACACGAGTAAAAAGACTAAAGAAACAATAACATATTATAAAAAGAACTTTAGAAGCACTTTACTCACCCTTGGCCTGAGACCCGCTGGCAGACCTACGGGCAATCTTGCCACTGCCTGCATCACGTCCTTCCACTGCTGGAAACATTCTTGACCCGATTTGGGCTCTGTGGTGAATCTCAACTGGGTGTCCTCGCCTGTAAACATATTATTTAGGATTAGCACTATTGAAGACATTATCAACTATACAGTACACAGGAATTATAGATTTATATTATATATATTAAATATAGGTACTCAATCCCAAGTTCACATTATTGAAAAAAATTAAAATAAATTCTGAGTCTCGGTAAATATTTTATTGTATTATACAATCCATAATTACATTGGGCATTCAATAACCATAAAAATATTTATAACAATATATAATCTAAAGCATATCGGCTCTTATTCAGGGTTTTAAAATTATCTTAAAATTACTAAATTAGTTTAGTTTCTAGCAATGTTCAAAGTAAACTTGAATTCACATATAATGTAAGCTACAATTCTTACCCTAAAGGATAAGCGTATATATGTATGTACTTGTGAAATAACTCCATGCATATAATATAAGTATAATAAGCATACGGAACAAACACTTAAGATATTTTAGTAGCCAAAAGAAATCAAAATCTACTTAAATATATTGTAACAATTGCAAAAAATTGTAAAAATTGATAAAATAAAAGGAATTGATAATAATATGAACTCTATATGTCATCAATTAATTATTTTTAATAATCACATCGAGATGTTTACTTGTACGATTGCTGTTCAAGTATTGAATAGAATATGTTAAAAATCTAAGTAAAAAATGTTGTAAAACAGTTACACAAACTATCATAAAAAACTATTCCAATTAGATACTATCATTTTTTTATAAACATAAAATAGCAAAAATAACATTATAGTTGAACTATTATAGTTGATATATATATATCAGACAAATAAACAAAACTATCTTCAAATAGAAAAGGAATATTTATTTTCCTATTCACCCGATTTTATTTAATCAATACGCGAATTTAAAAATAACGAAGGTGCTAAAATCATTAAAAATGTGTACTGCCATTTACAAATATAATAGATACAATAAGTATGCAGTAAAATCCATATATAAAATGTACAATTTAACAATAATCTAAATAGAATATTAAAAATCCATGTTAACCCGGTATTTGTATCGCCTTGTATATTTTATCCTGCTGCTACCACATATTTCTATTATTTAGCTAAGTTATATAGAAGTATGTGGCTGTTACTCATTCAATAAGCGTGGTAATATTTATTGCAGAAAATAAATATGTAAAAGGAATAACTAGAAAAATCAATAAATTGTGATAGTTAGCTTTATTTTATGGTTAAGATTCCCAAATTATGTGATTAAATTGATAAGTCTAAATGTAAACACAGTACCGATCATCTAATTTGCAATTCTACCCTGAAAGATAAAAATACAAATAATAAATTTTAAGAAACGAATTAAATTATTATTATTAGTCGAAAACAAGATCCTAGTTAGCTGTAATAAAAAATTGTTATTCATGTAATTTATAAAATTATAAAATAAATCAAAATTATACAATACATTATACAAATGCCAAACAGTTTAATAAAACTTTACCCAATAATGTATACAATTTATTTTTTGTCATTTAAAAAAAGACATATATACTATAATTATCTAGTTAAACGTAATATAAAGAAATTAAACGTAGCATAGAAAACGGTAATTAAATAGAAAAGGGGGAATATCAATGGCAAATTCACTAGAATTTTAATAAATACATGATTTAATAAAATACAAAACTGTGAAAACTATAAATAATGTGTACGTTATATATATAGTACGAATATATTTAATCATACTAAATAAAAAGGGTATATCAAAACCTCAAAGATAGCACACATGAAATGACAATTCAGTGTCAATATTTACAACAAAAAGTCACAATAAAAGCGTTTCACAGAAAAGACGAAAGCAGTACAGATATAGTACGCTCATTGTAAACAAAACAGTGACAGTAAACAGTAAAATCAACTCATGTTGAAAATAAGCACAAATATGGTATAATTCGGAAACATGTCACAGAATAAGTACTATGGGTAGTGCTTGCATTTATAAAACGAGTACATATATCTGACAAGAAAAACACGTGCATGGATCTATGTTAGAATTTGCGTTAATGTATGAATAAATAGATAGAATTTTAGAAACAACAGAGAAATGCAAGACAATAATACAAAATTAAATTATCTTGTTCTAAAAATGATTCTGAATCAAACAAGCTTTTGCAGAAGAATATAGAACATTGATTTTATGGTAAAACATATATGTAACATAATATTTATTAATGTCATCTTACTATGTATATTAAAAGTAAACATACTATAATACAACTATTCACTAATAACACTATTAGCTGTGCAGGTACTAAAAATATATTATATTGCAACAATAATATAAACTTTGTTGAGTAAAGTAAAAATATTGTTATCAATGTTTTTCTATTCTAATTCACAAAAAGTCTCTAGTTCAATTTTACATAGGGGGCGTTCAACAATCACGTGATGGCCTTAGGGGGGGGGGGAAGAGGGTTAGAAAAAACTCACGAAACATCACAAGGGGGGGGGGGGTCAGCAGTAAACATCACGTGATACTAGTATATATATTTTGGA